>ML781811.1:253351-278010 GCA_009831015.1 Picea engelmannii
AATGAAATCCTAAGGGGCAGTGAGATCCTAAGGGGATTTTCCAATGTCGATCCCCAAAACATCCCTTGTGGCATCCAATTCGATACAGATGTTCCTTAAAAACAATGTACGGATACCCATTTTGGAACGTGTTCATAACTAGGAGGGCAATTAAGACGAAACCTTCCATTTTTATAATGCTTAATACATATTTCGGAGGGGGAATCATTTAGTGGGGTCCTTAAAAACATGCATTTCTCTAGGACTAGGAGTTACGAACAACTCTTTTTATGGGGTCCCTCTAGATGCTTCCTTGAGGGGTAGGGAATATCACGTGAAGGATAATTGTGTGTTGTGCCTTCACGAGGCCAACTCACACCCCCACACCACGCATGGGACCAACCCTTGTGGAGGCTCCTCTTCATGGCGCCGTGCCTCACGTGCAACCATCTCCGGTCGTCGATATTTAAATTAGTGGGCTCCGCCACGCCATCGTTGTCCGACTCGGCCCCACCGCGTGCCTTTTGTCGCCGTTAGCCTCCGTTACTCCGTAGATATAATATTTGATTTACCGACTAGATATAATATTTTATTTTATCACAAACACAAAATATCCACTCGCACACCATGAGCGTGACTATGGTCTAATCACTATCACTCTCAACACCATTCTAGAGTTTTGGTTGGGTTGTGTTCCAAGATATTTCTCGTCTAACATTTACTTGACCACCCCCGTCTTAGTCAAAAACATTGAGTGGTTTTAATTTGTAAGGATTGTCTTACTCAAAAATATTTAGTGGTTTTAATTTGTAATGATTGTTTTATGGTTCGCATGAAGAAGTAAAGGATTTACTTGAGCACACCCGTCTTACTAAAAAAAAAAACAATGAGTATTTATATATATTTTGGATAAGTTTTTAAAAAAATAAAAAACGGATTGAAGCTGAGTATATTTCTTAAGCATTTTATAGAGGTATATGAAATCTCAAAACTTTTGGGTTAAGATTTCATTTATTGATGGTAGAGGATGAAGATAGCGATAATGGTAAGGGATTAAGTTAAAAAGTGGATAAATTTTATTATTTGTTTCGTTAAATTTTTTATTCAAATTTGGTAAGAATTTTGTTTCAAGTTATAATTCCATTTTATTGATGGGAATTTTGATCATGAAATTTTATCTTTGAGGTTTTAACCCATTTTAAGCTAGACCCATATTATCAAAATTAAAAATATATATATTATCATTCAAAAAAAAAAATTGTTAAAAAAATTGAGTTTATCCACTTTTTAACCTCTTCATAACAAAATGTAAAAAAAGATTACTAAATTGAAAATATTTCATATATATCTTTTTGATAAATTTCCTATATAAATTTGAGAGGTAAAGGCCTCATCCATTGTAACAATATGAGAATAATAAGGGTAATGATGAGATGTGAAGTGTTTACCCATAACATTTAAAAAGTACATATAAAAGAATTATGTTTGAGATTTTTTTATTTATTAGATTTTTTTGACTTAGTCATTATTGTTTATTAATTGTATATGTAAAATTTCATATAAAAAATTAGTAATTTTTTTTATTTTATTTAGAAAAATATTTTGATTTTTTATTTTATATTAAGTAACTAAAAAATACATTTACATATATTTATTATTAAAAATCTTAAATCTTTACTTTTATGTTTTCAATAAATTTTTAAATCTTTACAAAATTATTTTATGTTTTCAATACATTATATGAAGATGTTTTTATAGAGTTGACTATGACCCATTTATTATCTTTTCTTTGTTTTACATGAACTTTCTTGTTATTGGAGTATTGAGGTATCTCCTCATCATACCCATTATACTTTCTAGATAAATCCCATATTTTAATATGTACAATTTTTTTTTTTAATTTCTACTTTAAATTTATTTATTTTACATAAAAAAAAATATAAAATTTTATTTCATAAAATTTTAAATTTATTTATTGAAATTACATTTTTCATATGTTTTCAAAGCAGTATCATGATCATTTTTCTTCTAATATTCTTTAGAAAAATACATATACCCTTCACTATTTACACCATTACATCATTTAAATCTCAACTTAAAAACCCTTAATCATGGAATGTAGGTTGTTAGTTAAAAACCAAATAAAGTGATATAGATTGATTATCCATGGGTAATAATCCCTATTTACATATAAGCCCGTTGAAAAGAAAAGTCATAAGTAAAAACAAAGAGTTAAAAACATATAGTTAAAAGTCTTTTTCTAATCTTAGCAATTATGTTTTCAGATTAGATAAAGTCATGAAAGGGAAGATGGTAGTATTTAGAAACTAGACCCTTTCTTTTCTCTTGGATGTACCACTAAGTCAAAATCACGTGAATTCATGTTTTATACATAGAATCAACCATTTCTCTTCGATGTACCACTAAGTCAAAATCATGTGAATTCATGTTTTATATATAGCATCAACAATTGTATTTATTTCCTTGAATACAAAATTGAAAGAGAGTGAATTAAAAATATCACATGTGCCTTGAACCTCTTCCAAGAGAGGTTGCAATAGAATGTTTAGACAATTTTGTTCCTTCTTTGTCCACTTTATCACTTGTAACTTAGTCGTTTATTTTTCCCTAGTCAATAGAAGAAGTAATTTTTTTAAATTGTAACTTACAAATTTATATATTAAAAAAATTATAGTAGATTTAGCAACAAAATTACATGAAAGTTTTGTTTAAGAGTTTTTAAGAAAATACAAAAGATAATGCCAACTAATAGCCTATTACATAGCCTATCAAAATCTTTAGACAACACTTCCTAGTATGTTTTAATGTTATACCTTCTACAATATAAACCTAAGATTCTAATAACTTTGTGAAACATAAAGCATGATGACTAGCTACTTCTTCCATGTTTTTGTTTGATGGGTCCTATTCATGTTCAACAATTACCATGTCTTCAACAAGTTGATGTTGTCGTTTCTTCTTCCCTCATCTCCTCATGGTTGGAATTGAGAGACCACCTTTGGTTAGAAGCCCCAAATTGTTCTCCCTTACTCAAATTTATGACCATGTTGCAATCCAGCTCAAGAGCATCTATCTAACGCTTTTGATGAATTAGAGTGCCAATGATTGTTGTTATCTGAGAAGTAACCTAGTGTTCATTCTCATGGATTTTTGTAATGGTTGTGAATATTGAATCCATGTTGCCTTATATGGACTCCTTCCTATCCCTAAGAACACACCTAATTGTCTACAGCTCACGAGTTGAAAGACCATCATCCCTCTTCTACCCTTCGTAACAAAAAATCTATTAGGAATCAGAAATACTTTTGTATCGGGTACAGAGAGGATTTATGATTATGAACACACAACAACTTTCAGCTTTGGAATTGTATGCTCCAGTTAAATTTTGTATAAATCTGGAATGGACGAATTTGCACTTTTACATTTTCTCCAAACTTAGAATTTTTAGCCAAAACTGGTTATCTCCCAAACATAGCAAAAGTGGGAAAAATTCCCTCAAGACAAAGTTTTCTGCATTGATGTGTAGATAAAATGTTGACTAAATAAACTTTTTTGGATGGACGATCTAGGGTCCCATTTCCTCCTCCGAAGATTTCAAAAATCCCCAAAAAAGTATTTGGGAATAGTGGTTTTTGGTTTGTTCTTCCACCTCCACTCCGTAAGATCCCTTCTTGGACTGCTAATATGTTTTGTGTTTACTGCTAATATGTTTTAGTGTTTATCTGGTTCAGGTCTTTCGCCAAATAGTTACACAACGAACCCACCATAGTTTGACATACAAATGACTTTACTAGACTATAAAATTCCCTTTGGTATTGTTGTTAATAAAATTTCAGACCCCTTTCCTTATCACATTCTCACAACATATCCACAAGAGATATGCATACCAAAGGGTTTATTGTATTAAATATCAAACAGTATCAAATACATCAATGGAATTGGTTACAAATTTATTCAATATGATGTAACAACAAATAGACTCAGCAATGTCAATCAGATTAACTATTTCTCTCTAACCAGTAGATGACCACACATGGGCAGCAATCAATGCCTTAAGATGACCCCTTTCTAGACAACACTTACATCAGATAACGGATCCAATTTAATAAAAAGAGCAGATGTGAAATAAGGCAGACAAATCTATGCATGAAACATTTTTCTCTAGACACCCACATTCTCATGTTAATGGTGCGCCCCTTTTTCTTATTTCCATGAACTGCAGAGGATATATTCACTCCCTTAAAACCCCCACGACCCCCTATCCAACCCTCTCATGATCTGTTGTAGATGATTTGTCCCCTCTCTAAGGCCCATGAACTATTGAAGGAATGAATCTACTCTCACAAAAGAAACACGACATACTGGTAATGTACGACCCCCCTTCAATGTTTCCAAAATTGTTGTAAATAACTTATGTGACCCTATTTTGATATCCTCAATCTACTAATAGGTGGTATTTCCCCCTTTGAGATGAATGGAGGTAGATAATGCAGCTCGATTTGTACCCAATCGCCTCTACAAAGCACCCAAAAACTATGCAATGTCCACTATTTGTCAATTTGATGAATCTTCATTCTTCTACAATAGTTCCAATGAGAGATCTATGTGATCTCTCCCTTTGATCAACTAGGGTGTATTCGTTTCACCAACGAAACCAATCGCTCAATGGTTTCAGGCCCCAAAGCCACAAAAAGCTACGAGAGCTCTCCAAATCCATTTTTTGATAAAATGATCATGAATAATGAGAGAATGAGCTCCAATCTCTCTTTTATGCCCTTTTTACCTTTTTCCACTCAATTAAATCATATAAAGTGACTTTATAAAATCTCTCTTTAATATTTCTCCAAAGTCACTTATTTCACCTTTAATTTATTAAACCTTTTAACTCCCAAAAAGTGATTTATCTTATTTTAAAACATTTTCAGGCACTGGAAGTCACTTTGCAACATCTCAACAATTAAAGCTTTTCATCTCGGTTCTAACGAGCTATAACACTAATGTTCCCCCCTTATATAATTTAATTAAAATAACACCCTTAATGAAATTAATTAAATAATGCTCAATATTACTCCCAAATTACGAGAATGGTCGAAATGCATTAGAATCGAAAACTGATTGTGCAGGAGGGATCCCAATGATGAAATATGATAAACATACCTAGATGGGTGACTTACTAAAAACATATACTCCTTGCTAGAATATTGGAGCCCAAACTGGAAGCTGAAAATAACATCTGAAAGCATCACATAAGTCCTCTAAACCATATGAGCTCATTGGTAACATCAAATTACCCCTTTGATCAGGTTGACACAAACCCAGAAGATCACCTCCAATTGCAAAGCAAGAGACCCCGAAAATGGGGACATTACGGTCCTCCATTCCCAAAGATTGTTTGTCCTCAAGCAATGCCATCACAACCTTACGATCAATAGACTAAACCAAATTGAAATTGAGAATGATACCAAGGTCCCAAACTAACCTAGAAGATGTGAAGCACCCTCTGCTCAAAGCACTCTCATGCAAGGTACTAACATAAGACACCTCCTGAATACCATCGATAAGTAGAGAAATCAGGTACTGCAAAAACTCAGTCAACCCCTCAGAGTATTTCTCTTTTAGGAAACCAATCCAATGCATCACATGAGTAAATTCCTAAAAGTAAAAATTGGCTCTCTCATCTTTATTAGTTGGTGAACTGCCAAACAATTTAATCCTAGTGTCCCAAGCTAGTCTCATAAAGGAACCACCATGTCGACGTTGCACCACTCTGATCATAATTGTCTGACCATCGTACCCAGACTGCATTCTCATCTCCTGGATCCCCAAGATGGAATGCTTAAAAGAGTTGAACCCACTACCATGAATCATATCATGCAAAGGAATCTCAATGAAGTCAAAGTATGCAAATGCACTTCCAAACTCAATCTTGGATATAGACAAATAAAATTTGTTTTTCCATATAGAATAACTCTCAACATCTCATCTCATGACATTCCAAAAATGAAATAGACCAATCACATTCACAACCCTGTTAATCATTATCAAAATTTGAAGCAATCTACCAATTACATGAATTTCCAGATCCCACGGCCAAATTGTAAGTCCACCATTCCCAATACCTATTGACTCCAGCTGTGCTACACTGATAACCATTGGAATCCAATTAAGCCAATTCTTTGATACATCGTTTTGTATGCTACCATCTTGTGGAAACAAAATAGGAGACCTACAAGATTTGAGTTCATCTTCTGAAGATGGAAGCACATCATACTAGAGTGATATGTGTAATCTTTTATCTAACCCACCTTTATGTGCCATCAGAAACATAGTCAAATCATACGTATGTGGGATAAAATAAAATTGGTGAGCACACCTCACCATGCAATCCTCAAGAAAAATTGATGGGACAACATTATGAACCAACATATTGTCCTCACAAAAAATTGTATCCTCCTCACACAAATTATCAATAACATTCTCTACATCACCCATATAGAGACTTGTGCATATTTCACTTGTGGATGTACTAAATGATTCTTTTTCATGGAAATACATTGTATCGTTCTGCTCCCTTTTAATCTTATCATGTGCATTCACTCCACCAGTGTCATCTAAACCCGGATCCCAGATTGATGTGTCCACATCTGTAATATACCCATTCCCACAATTAGTTGAAGAATACCCTTCCTTGTCAGATGGTCCACAAGGTATATGCTCAACTATCTCATATGTAGCTATGACTTGAGCCTTCAATGGGATCTCCAAAAGAGGTGGCTCATGATCACCATGATGAAAACCATGTGTATAATTAGAAATTTCTAAGTCACACCTCTCTTCAAGCCCATGAAAATTTGAATTCTCCTTGTGCTTGACCATCAAAAGAGGCTCTTTCCTCAAATCATGAGTACCACTAACATCCTCATGTGTTATGGCTGCCATAGATGACTGAGTTTCTGTTGTGCATGAAGAAGATTGTGCCAAACTCAACTCACACAAATCTCATCAACCTAAATTTATGATTCTTGAAGGGCCATTCGAGTGTTCTTCAAAGAAACCTTGGTGACATTAAGCCCATGGGTAAGCTTATCAACTTCCTCTTATTTCCCTTGTAGCGAATCAAAATAAATCTCATCAAGCATGAGAAGATAATCTCTATCTGAAAGTAGTTGTAGGTAATTAGATTTCATTACCACCAATGCTTCTGTGAGTGCCTGAAAATATGCAAGGGGAAGTTCTCCTTCAAAATTAGTATGTTTCCTTGGAGGCTCTTCCTTCAAAAAACAATTTTCCATCAACTTATGAGTATCATCAAAATGTTTTATGGCTGCAATAATAATGTCTTCACTTACCTTCAATTTCCCTGTCAAATGATGGGACTCATTGGAACTATCATCTTCCTACAATTTTTTTGATTCGTATTCACAATCATGCTTCCTAACATAAACTTTCTCTTTGTCATCCTCCATGCATAACTCCTGAGAAATTAAATCAACATCCAAAATAAATTTATCCAACACCCAATATTTATCATGATTAGGTGCTAACACACCCGAATAGTCATAACTATCATTACTAAGCTAAGATGTTGAATAATCACCATTAGTTGATTGGAAAACTTCATCATATGTGATATCAACATGCCCATCACATGCACTATTGTTATCAACCTCATAGAATAGCTCTAATGGTGTATTAAAGGTTGTTGTTTTGTCAACCTCATTGCACACATCCTCAACATGAATATATGCATGCACTTCCAAGAAGTCATCATGGGCTTCTGTTAAACTTCCATCAAGAGGTGAATCATTCACGTCACCAACCACTTCATATTTGAACCCTTCTTATTTCTTCCCAAATGATAAGTGAGGCTCCAACAACTCAGGATGGTATAACAATGTTGTTAGATTCTTCTGATATCCTTGAAAGACATGTGAAAGTTCTACCACGAAATCCTAATTTGTCTTCATCTTTCTTAAGCCACTAAATGCACCTTGATACCAAGTTACCACTGCTGAAATTGAAAGGTATACGTGCTAGTCACTTATAAAAAACAATTTGAAAATATCTTCTCATTGATTTTCCCTCAGGCTGGCAAGATGCACAACTCCGATTTTCATCTCTTGGAATGCTAATATGTTTTGTGTTTACTCTTGAAATGTTTTAGTTTTTATTTGGTTCGGGTCTTTTTTCAAACAGTTACACAACAAACCCTCCACATTTTGGCATACAAATGAAATTTACTAGACTGTAAAATTCCCTTTCTTACAACTGCTATATTTTTTTGTTAATAAAATTTCAGACCACTTTCCTTATCACATTCTCACAACAAATCCACAAGAGATATGGCATACCAAAGGGTTTATTGTATTAAATATCAAACAAAAAAAAATACACCAATGGAAATGGTTACAAACTTATTCAATCTGATGTAACAACAAATAGACTCAACAATTTCAATCATATTAACTATTTCTATCTAACAGGTATATGACCACACTTGGGAAACAATCAATGCCTTAAGATGACCCTTTTCTGGACAACACTTATAGGAGATAATGGACAAGGTTTAATGAAAAGATCAGATGTGAAATAAGGTAGATATATCTATGCATGAAATGTTTTTCTCTTGATACCCATGTTCTATTGTTAATGGTGCACCTCCTTTTGTTATTGCCATGAACCGGAGAGGATATATTCCCCCCTTAAAACCCTCACAACCAACAAAGGAATGGAACGAGCCCCTCTCTAACCCTCTCATGATCTGTTGTAGATTATTTGACCCCTCTATAAGGCCCACAAACTGCTAAAGGAATGAATCAACCTTCACAAAGGAAACATGCCCTGCTGGTAATGTACGACCCCCCTTCAATGTTGCCACAACGATTGTAAATAACTGGTGTGGCCTTCTTGTGATCTCCTGAAGCTACTAACAGATGGTGCAACCCCCTTTGAGATTAATGGAGGTAGATAGTGCAGCTCGATATGTACCCAACAACCTCTACAAAGCACCCAAAAACTTTGCAATTTGTCAATCTAATGAATCTTCCTTCTTCTACAATAGTTCCAATGAGAGATTTTTGTGATCTCTCCCTCTGATAAGCTAGGGTGGATTCATTTCACCACCAAAACTAATCTCTCAAGGGTTTCAGGCCCCAAAGCTACAAAAAGCTACGAGAGCTCTCGAAAACCATTTTTTGATAAAATGATCATGAATAATGAGAGAATGAGCTCCAATCTCTCTTTTATCCCATTTTTACCTTTTTTTTTCTCAATTAAATAATATAAAGTGACTTTAAAAAATCTCTCTTTAATATTTCTCCAAATTCACTTATTTCACCTTTAATTTATTAAACCTTTTAACTCCCAAAAAGTGATTTATCTTATTTTAAAACATTTCCGGGCACTGAAAGTCACTTTGCAACATCCTAACATTTATAGTTTTTCATCCCGATTCCAACAAGCTATAACACTAAGGTGCCTCCCTTAGTTAATTTGATTAAATAACACCTTTAGTGAAATTAATTAAATAGTGTTCAATACTACTCCCAAATTATGGGAACGGTCGAAATGCATCGAAACTAAAAACTGGTTGTGTAGGAGTGATCCCCATGATGAAAGATGATAAACATACATGGTTGGGTGACTTACTAAAAACATATACTCCCTCCTAGAATCTTGGATCCCAAATTGAAAGCCAAAAATAACATCTGAAAGCATCATATAACTCCTCTAAACCATCTGAGCTCACTGGTAACATCAAATTACCCCTTCGATCAGGCTTATACAAACCCAAAAAGTCACCTCCAATTGTAGAGCAAGAGACCCCTAAAATAGGGACATTACACACTCTAAACCCTTTTGAATTGTGCTAAAATATCAATTGTGTATCTTCAATCTTGCTTTTTGGGTCCGCTATAAAAAATCGTCTTTATATGGGTCTCGGTCACTAAGCACGCCCTAGGTCTTTAAAACCCACTAATTTGTGTTTTTTGAAAAATTGAAGTAGAATTTGTTAGTGGCCCTCCCTAGTACTCTTGTATCCCTCATTACTATGGACATAACCATTACATTTTACTCGATTTTGAGTTTTTCTACTCCTCTTATAACTAATTTTTTTTTGTTCCATACTTGTTTTTGGTAAACTTATCTATTTTCTCTTTTCCTTCCCTCCTCCTCTTATTTTCTTTTTCTTCTTGTCTTCTCTTTCCTCGACGATCACTAAAAACCCTTCATCGATTATTAGTGATTTCCTTTGCATCGATGATTGACGATTTTCTTTGCATCGACAATCGACGATTTCCTTTGCATCAATGATTGGTGATTTCCTTTGCATTGGGGATCGATGATTTCCTTTGCATTAGTGATCAATGATTCCCTTTGCATCAACGATCGATGACTTTCTTTGCATCAACGATCAATGTTTTTCTTCTTTGGTGAACCAATTTTTTTTCAAAATTCTCCAAACTACAAAAAATTTATCGACGATCAACAATTTTCTTCTCTAATGAACTAAATTTTGTTCATACTTCATCGCAATTCACCAAACTACGAAAACTTCATCGACGATCGACGATTTTCTTCTGTGGCAAAGTAAATTTTGTTTAGACTTTGCGGAAATTCACTAAACTTCGAAAACTCCATCAGTGATTGATGAATTTCTTCTTTAGCAAACTCAAAAATCCTTTCACATTGTCGAACTCATTTAACTTAGAGATTTGTGTCCAAATCTAGGATGAATCTAGGTTGTCAATCTCAAAATAAAATGCAATCTCAATCATTGATTCATCAAACTCTATGCCATGACGTCTTCCTTCCACCACCATGGCACTGCAAATGTGGACCTTGCTAGTCCATGTCACGAGTATAGTCCACATCATCATCTATATGAAATTGTTCAAAAATATTGAAAAATTATAATTTTCAAAAATTTCATAATTTTTCTGAAATTTTCTTTTTTCAACCAAAAATGTTATTTTCTTTTTGGATGCCATGAGAGCTTTGGACTTATCTCCCATGGCTGAAATTTCCCCTGTGATTGTTAATTCAACATCCCTTTGCCAAATTACATGCATATTTCACCCATAATTTAGGAATTTTAACTTTGAATTCACTGTTTTCCCCAAATTTGTCATAGACTAAAATTATGCAACAACAAATTTCCCAAATATTCACTAGTCTTTGGCCGATATGGGTCCGGTGCTGAATGAAAAGATTTGATACTAAACTGTAACGTACCCAACCTTCAAGTTGGGTCCCGTTACTACTAAAAACAACCAAATATAACTTTGCTACCAAATTTTAAATGCAGACAAATATCCAATATGATATACGAGCTCATGCAATTGTCCATAATACTTAAAAATTAGGAATGCAATTGATTCATTCATATCCAACAACAATTGAACACACACAACAATGTCTAATCACATAAATACAGATTCAAATGTAGAATTTACCCACAACAAGCAACAATAAATAAACTAAAACTCAAAGTGAAATGCACATCAATTAAGCTCAACATTATAGAGAAGTAAACATAATGAATATGCACACTTATCTTATTAATAAATAGGCAACCTGCTATAGAGGACAAACGTTACATCCAATCGTAGACTTGCTACTCTAGTTATCAACAATAAGTCACCCTCGAGTTGGGGCTATAAGTCCACAAGAGACTGTGGTTCCTAAGGTTGGCTTTTGTTCCCTCTTAGCAAGCTAATTCCTTCATCCATTCCAATCCACCATCTCTCTTTCCCCTCAACTTGCACAACCCAAGGAATGGGATCCCCTTCTTTGCCATGCAGTCCCTCAGGATTTCCCACTTCCCTCTAGGGCTCCAAACCAGGTTGGATAAGAAATATCTATGTTGGGGTCTCTAAGAATCTATAGCTACAATAAGAATTCTCACAACAACAATTTACTTGCTCCCTTGACAATTTTTTGAATAGAATATTACTCACACACCTAGAAACTATCTCTCCATGAAATTACAACTCCAACAAGCTATTATACATGCCCACTATGGCTGCCTTCAAGCTTTTGCACTTATAACTCTCTTGTTGTCAAATATGCACATAAAGACTACCCTCCTTTCCCTTACAAATTTCCTTTTCTCCCATGCATGTTGACTCTCCCAATTCCCAAGGTTGATTGTACTCAAGTTCATGCTCTCAATAACTATGTGAGGTGACTTTTCCCACCAACCCTTCACATACATAATGTAAAAATTACATTGCATAAGTTAGACAAATATAAAAGCTTTAAAGTATTAAAAAAGGCGTAGTCCACTTAAAATATTAATATTAAGTCCCAAGAAGTAGCTTGGTTGGTAGATGTTCTTGTGAGAAATTTTACGTGTGAAAGTTCATGGAGATCTTAAATCAAATCTCAATGACTTCCTCGGGGTCATAGGATGGTATTTCAGTTATTAGTTAGTATTGTTCTCCATTTGGAAAACTAAGGAAGAGAGGAGGAATTTGTGGGAGATTGACAAGGGATCAATATCCCACTTGAAATGCTTCATACGAGGGAGAGTGGGGAACTATATTTATCCAAGAAGAATATATGTATGTATGTATGATGTCTATAAAAAACCTTTAGTGTATTAAACTTAAAAAAAAAATAGTAAGAAATTGCTTGGAATGCTTTAGAATTTTATTTCTATGCTTGAAAAGAATCGAGGAAGATTTCCTAAATCTATGTAGGTTTGATGAGTTAAAAAAGTTAGGAATGTCGATGTTGTTACAAATATTTTGAAATCGAGATCTAATGTGGGCACACATAAGACATTCTCAAAGAGTGCTTTTCATATTCCAACTTCTTTTTTTCCCGCAGAAAATTCACATTAATTATATTAAGAATATATTTTTTCGTACAAGCCCAACAAATAAATGCTAGTTTCCTATGGACAAAAAAACTACCAATCTCTCTAAAAAGAGACGATTCAGATCTTCCATACAATGACTAGCACAAGCAAAACAAATCAAGAGAGCTCCTCCAATGCCCTAAACATCACAACCCTGTGAAAACCAATACAAAGAACCCATACTCAACGGATACACTTAGAAAATATCAAAATGTTGGAAATTTCCAGCAACAACTCCATTCTAGGAGTGATAAAAAAGTATACCACTCACAGACGTCAGGGATTTCTTAAATAAAAGATCTACCTCCATATTTTTATGTAATATACCAGATATAAAAAGTATGCAGAACATAAATAAAATGATAGAAATGGTAGAATAACAACAATATAACCAGAACAATCACCACAATAACACTAAAATGATATAAGAATAACAACATAAATAACACTTTGATTCTGAGAGCAATGTTCACGGGCCTCTTCGAGGGGGAAAACTCCAATCAAGTAGTGCTCTATTACAATAATATCCAAGCTAGGGTTCTCATACCCTCGACTCCTATTTATACTAAATATGTCTATCAAAAGAAGCATTTAGAGGAAGATCCTTCTAGAAGAAGAAGATTCTATTAGCTCTTCTTACATTCGACTTATTCTATTTTATTGCAAGGCCTTATTAATATTGACCTTTATTACATCCGAATATATTGTTCTACCTATGTGTGGGTTAGGACCCTAACATGTCCTCCCCTTTAAAAACAACCTTGTCCTCAAGGCTTGAGATGTGGAAATTGTTGCAGAATGGTAGTTGGTTCCCATGTACTCCAGTCTGAAGAATAATGCAGTGATGAAATGCCCAAATTCTTAACCAAGAAGAAATGTGTAGTGATTTGGCAACCCGAACACAGTTGTGCGGCAATAGATCTTGTATTTTTTAATTTGTTTATGTTTCTGTCCCCAAGAGTTAGGTATTCAAGGGTTCTACAGACAAGGGTTTGCCCTGTGCTATAGCTCTTTGATATACGTGCATGGTCCAATAGTAGTACTCGTTCCAATATCTTAGGGAACTAACTAAGGAGGCTAGACCGTACCCTTAGCTGTACTACCCGACTACCCAGGTACTAGAGATTATCTTCTTGAGTGTTGTTCTCGGTGGCACTATAACAGTCAAGTGACCGATCGGTTTATATAAAGAGGGCTTTAGGTAATCTAGGTCGATTCGTACACATGTGATGTCTGATGCGCTACCACTCGAAGGGGTACGTGTCTAGTGCTGGACGAAAAGGTTTGGTACTAAACTGTAACGTACCCAACCTTCAAGTTGGGTCTCGTTACTACTAAAAACAACCAAATATAATTTTTCTACCAAATTTTAAATGCAGACAAATATCCAACATGATATACGAGCTCATGCAACTATCCATAATAATTAAAAATTAGGAATGCAATTGATTCATTCATATCCAACAACAATTGAACACACACAACAACGTCTAATCACATAAATACAGATTCAAATGTAGAACTTACCCACAACAAGCAACAATAAATAAACTATAACTCAAAGTGAAATGCACATCAATTAAACTCAACATTCTAGAGAAGTAAAATAATGAATATGAACACTTATCTTATTAATAAATAGGCAACCTGTTGTAGAGGACAAACGTTACATCCAATCGTAGACTTGCTACTCTAGTTCTCAACAATAAGTCACCCTCGAGTTGGGGCTATGAGTCCACAAGAGACTGTGGTTCCTAAGATTGGATTTTGTCCCCTCTTAGCAAGCTAATTCCTTCATCCATTCCCATCCACCAAATCTCTTTCCCCTCAACTTGCACAACCCAAGGAATGGGATCCCCTTCTTTGCCATGCAGTCCCTCAAGATTTCCCACTTCCCTCTAGGGCTCCAAACTAGGTTGGATAAGAAATATCTATGTTGGGGTCTCTAAGAATCTATAGCTACAATAAGAATTCTCACAACAACAATTTACTTGCTCCCTTGACAATTTTTTGAATAGAATATTACTCACACACCTAGAAACTATCTCTCCATGAAATTACAACTCCAACAAGCTATTATACATGCCCACTATGGCTGCCTTCAAGATTTTGCACTTATAACTATCTTGTTGTCAAATATGCACGTAAACACTACCCTCCTTTCTCTTACAAATTTCCTTTTCTCCCATGCATGTTGACTCTCCCAATTCCCAAGGTTGATTGTACTCAAGCTCATGCTCTCAATAACTATGTGAGGTGACTGTGCCCACCAACCCTTCACATACATAATGTAAAAATTACATTGCATAAGTTAGACAAATATAAAAGCTTTAAAGTATTAAAAAAGGCGAAGTCCACTTAAAATATTAATATTAAGTCCCAAGAAGTAGCTTGGTTGGTAGATGTTCTTGTGAGAAATTTTAGGTGTGAAATTTCATGGAGATCTTAAATCAAATCTCAATGACTTCCTCAGGGTCATAGGATGGTATTTCAGTTATTAGTTAGTATTGTTGTCCATTTGGAAAACACAAAAAGAGGGGAGGAATTTGTGGGAGTTGACAAGGGACCAATATCCCACTTGAAATGCTTCATACGAGGGAGGGTGGGGAACTATATTTCTCCAAGAAGAATATATGTATGTATGTATGATGTCTAGAAAAAAAATTTAAAGTATTAAACTTTAAAAAAAATAGTAAGAAATTGCTTGGAATGCTTTAGAATTTTATTTCTATGCTTGAAAAGAATTGAGGAAGCTTTCCTAAATCTATGTAGGTTTGATGAGTTAAAAAAGTTAGGAATGTCGATGTTGTTACAAATATTTTGAAATCAAGATCTAATGTGGGCACGCATAAGACATTCTCGGAGAGTTCTTTTCATATTCCAACTTCTTTTTTTCTTGCAGAAAATTCACACTAATTATATTAAGAATATAATTTTTCATACAACCCCAACAAATAAATGCCAATTTCCTATGGACAAAAAAACTACCAATCTCTCTAAAAACGAGATGATTTAGATCTTTCATACAATGACTAGCACAAGAAAAACAAATCAAGAGACCTCCTCCAATGCCCTAAACATCACAACCCTGTGAAAACCAATACAAAGAACCCATACTCAATGGATACACTTAGAAAATATCAAAATGCTGGAAATTTCTAGCAGCAGCTCCATCCCAGGAGTGATAAAAAAGTCTACCACTCACAGACGTCAGAGATTTCTTAAATAAGAGATCTGCCTCCACATTTTTCTGTATTATACCAAATATAAAAATTATGCAGAACAAAAATAAAATGATAGAAATGGCAGAATAAAAACAATATAACCAGAACAAATCACCACAATAACACTGGAAGGATATAAGAATAACAACAGAAATAACACTTTGATTCTGAGAGAAATGTTCATGGGCCTCTTTGAGGTAGCAACCTCCAGTCGAGCAGAGCTCTATTACAATAATATCCAAGCTAGGGTTCTCATACCCTCGACTCCTATTTATACTAAATATGTATATCAAAAGAAGCATTTAGAGGAAGATCCTTCTAGAAGAAGAAGCTTCTATTAGGTCTTCTTACATTCGACTTATTCTATTTTATTGCAAGGCCTTATTAATATTGACCTTTATTACATCCGAATATATTGTTCTACCTATGTGAGGGTTAGGACCCTAACATGTCCTCCCCCTTAAAAACAACCTTGTCCTCAAGGCTTGAGATGTGGAAATTGTTGCAGAATGGTAGATGGTTCCCATGTGCTCCGGTCTGAAGAATACTGCAGTGATGAAATGCCGAATGCTTAACCATGAAGAAATGTGTAGTGATTTGGCAACCCAAACACAGTTGTGCAGCAATAGATCTTGTCTTTTTTTAATTTTTTTATGTTTATGTCCCCAAGAGTTAGGTATTCAAGGGTTCTACAGACAAGGGTTTTCCTTGTGCTATAGCACTCTGATATATGTGCGGGGTCCAACAGTAGTACTCGACCCAATATCTCAGAGCACTAACTAAGGAGGCTAGATCATATCCTTAGCCGTACTACCTGACTACCCAGGTACTAGAGAGTATCTTCCCGAGTGTTGTTCTAGGTGGCACTATAGCAGTTAGGCGGCCGATCGGTTTATTTAAAGAGGGCTTCAGGTAATATAGGTCGATCCGTACATAGGTGTTTTCTGGTGCGCTACCACTTGAAGGGGTACATGTCCAGTGCTGAACGAAAAGATCTGGTACTAAAATGTAACGTACCCAACCTTCAAGTTGGGTCCCGTTACTACTAAAAACAACCAAATATAACTTTGCTACCAAATTTTAAATGCAGACAAATATCCAACATGGTATACGAGCTCATGTAACTGTCTATAATAATTAAAAATTAGGAATGCAATTGATTCATTCATATCCAACAACAATGGAACACACACACCAACGTCTAATCACATAAATACAGATTCAAATGTAGAATTTACCCACAACAAGCAACAATAAATAAACTAAAACTCAAAGTGAAATGCATCTCAATTAAACTCAACATTCTAGAGAAGTAAACATAATGAATATGAGCACTTATCTTATTAATAAATAGGAAACCTGTTGTAGAGGAAAAACATTACATCCAATCATAGACTTGCTACTCTAGTTCTCAACAATAAGTCATCCTCGAGTTGGGGCTATGAGTCCACAAGAGACTGTGGTTCCTAAGGTTGGATTTTGTCCCCTCTTAGCAAGCTAATTCCTTCATCCATTCCAATCCATCAGCTCTCTTTCCCCTCAACTTGCACAACCCAAGGAATGGGATCCCCTTCTTTTCCATGCAGTTCCTCAGGATTTCCCACTTCCCTCTAGGGCTCCAACCCAGGTTGGATAAGAAATATCTATGTTGGGGTCTCTAAGAATCTATAACTACAATAAGAATTCTCACAACAACAATTTACTTGCTCCCTTGACAATTTTTTGAATAGAATATTACTCACACACCTAGAAACTATCTCTCCATGAAATTACAACTCCAACAAGCTATTATACATGCCAACTATGGCTGCCTTCAATATTTTTCACTTATAACTCTCTTGTTGTCAAATATGGACGTAAACACTACCCTCCTTTCCCTTACAAATTTCCTTTTCTCCCATGCATGTTGACTCTTTCAATTCCCAAGGTTGATTGTACTCAAGCTCATGCTCTCAATAACTATGTGAGGTGACTTTGCCCACCAACCCTTCACATACATAATGTAAAAATTACATTTCATAAGTTAGACAAATATAAAAGATTTAACGTATTAAAGAAGGCAAAGTCCACTTAAAATATTAATATTAAGTCCCAAGAAGTAGCTTGTTTGGTAGATGTTCTTGTGAGAAATTTTAGGTGTGAAAGTTCACGGAGATCTTAAATCAAATCTCAATGACTCCCTCGGGGTCATAGGATGGTATTTCAGTTATTAGTTAGTATTGTTCTCCATTTGGAAAGCTAAGGAAGAGGGGAGGAATTTGTGGGAGATTGACAAGGGACCAATATCCCACTTGAAATGATTCATACGAGGGAGAGTGGGGAACCATATTTCTCCAAGAAGAATATATGTATGTATGTATGATGTCTATAAAAAAACTTTAGTGTATTAAACTTTAAAAAATATAGTAAGAAATTGCTTGGAATGCTTTAGAATGTTTTTTCTATGCTTGAAAAGAATTGAGGAAGCTTTCCTAAATCTATGTAGTTTTGATGAGTTAAAAAAGTTAGGAATGTCGATGTTGTTACAAATATTTTGAAATCGAGATCTAATGTGGGCACACATAAGACATTCTCAGAGAGTGCTTTTCATATTCCAACTTCTTTTTTTCCCGCAGAAAATTCACTCTATTTATATTAAGAATATAATTTTTCATACAACCCCGACAAATAAATGCCAGTTTCCTATGGACAAAAAAACTACCAATCTCTCTAAAAAATAGACGATTCATATATTCCATACAATGAACAACACAAGCAAGACAAATCAAGAGAGATCCTCCAATGCCCTAAACATCACAACCCTGTGAAAACCAATACAAAGAAGCCCTACTCAACGGATACACATAGAAAATATCAAAATGCTGGACATTTCCAGCAGCAGCTCCATTCCAGGAGTGATAAAAAAGTCTACCACTCACAGATGTTAGGTATTTCTTAGATAAGAGATCTACCTCCACATTTTTCTGTAATATACCAGATATAAAAAGTATGCAGAACAAAAATAAAATGATAGAAATGGCAGAATAACAACAATATAACCAGAACAATCACCACAATAACACTGAAATGATATAAGAATAACAACATAAATAACACTTTGATTCTGAGAGCAATGTTCATGGGCCTCTTTGAGGGGGAAACCTCCAATCGAGAAGAGCTCTATTACAATAATATCCAAGCTAGGGTTCTCATACCCTCGACTCCTATTTATACTAAATATGTCTATCAAAAGAAGCATCTAGGGGAAGATCCTTCTAGAAGCGGAAGCTTCTATTAGGTCTTCTTACATTCGACTTATTCTATTTTATTACAAGGCCTTATTAATATTGAATTTTATTACATCCGAATATATTTTTCTACCTATGTGCAGGTTAGGACCCTAACATGTCCTCCCCCTTAAAAACAACCTTGTCCTCAAGGCTTGAGATGTGGAAATTGTTGCAGAATGGTAGTTGGTTCCCAAGTGGCATCTGCTAGAGTTGTATCTTTCCATTGGACTAACACTTCCTTGATGGTTCTCTGATGTAGGCGACGCTCACGCTGGTCCAAAACTGCTTATGGCTGTAGCCAAATGGATCCTTCTTCGACTAACTCGGGAAGGTTGGTTTGAATTTGGCACTTAGTTCCAATCACCTTCGTTAAGCATGAAACATGAAAAATAGGATGTAGCTTCGAATGATTGGGAAAAGCTAATTGATAGGCTACCTATCCCACACGCTTGAGAATGGTATAAGGACTATAAAATTTGGGCGCTAGCTTCTGACACTGCTCGACATTGAGGGAATTTTTCTTGTAAGTTTGCAGTCGAAGAAACACCTGATCCCCTTCTGCAAATTGACATTCAGAGTGACCTCGATCTGCTTGTTGCTTCATGCAATTTTGTGCCATGACCAAATTCTCTTTGAGGGTATAGAGAATAGTCTCTCGAACTGTAAGTGTTTGGTCAACTTCCTGGACCTTCGAGACACCAGGTAAGTATGAGAGAACTGAAGGTGGCTTATGTCCATATACTGCTTCAAAAGGAGTCATGTGTGTAGCTGTATGGTATGAAGTGTTGTACCACCATTCATCTAGGAGTAACCATTGAGCCCACTGATTTTTCTTTTCCGAGGCAAAACACCTCAAATATGTTTCCAAACATTGTTGACAACTTCTATTTGACCATCAGTCTGGGGATGATAAGCTGTGTTGAGATGCAATTGGGTGCCTTGTAGATTGAATAGTTCTTCCCAAAAATTGCTGGTGAAAGTTGGGTCGCGATCTGAAACAATAGAGTGTGGGATGCCATGAAGCTTGAAGACCCGATCCATGGAAATTTGAGCCACCGTGGATGTTGTAAATGGGTGTTGAAGAGCGCAAAAATGAGCATACTTGGAAAGGCGATCAACAAACACCACGATGACTGATTTATTTTCTGATTTGGGTAATCCTGTAATAAAATCCATAGAGATATCCCTCCAAATAGCAGGTGGAATCGGAAGCAGTTGTAGTGTGCCCGAAGATTTGACTGTTTATCCCTTGTTGCGCTGACACACATCACATTTAGGGACAAAATTATGAATGTATTATTTCATACCATCCTAGAAAAAAAGAACGTTTGACCCTGTCATAGGTTTTGGTGAACCTGGAGTACCCTGCTGTGGGTGTAGCATGAGGCTTAGAAAGTACCGTGGATTTAATTTTTGATTGTTTACTTAAATACAAACGACCTTTGTGTCAAATCTCATCATGGAGCCAAGAGTACCCTGGGGAAGTTGGAGAATTGGACTGCAATTGTTGGATTAGATGCAAACTTTTAGGATCTTGTAGCCATTCCTGGCGAACGACTTGGAGCCAATCTAGTACAATGAAGGAAAGAGAAAAAAGGGATCCTTCATCTTCATATTTTTGGGAAAGTGCATCCGCAACCACATTGTCTTTGCCTTTATTGTAAATGATCTCATAATCATATCCAAAGATCTTAGGCACCCATTTTTGTTTCTCCGGGGAGGAAATGCGTTGTTCCAGAAAATACTTGAGGCTTTGATGGTCTTTCTTAATTTGGAAGAGTTTCCCCAATAGATAAGGGTGCCACAGATCAACGACATGCATAATAGGCAACATTTCCTTTTCATAGATTGATTTGTCCAGATTTCTTTCAGATAGTTGCTTGCTGGTAAAGGCCAAAGTCTGACCCTCTTGCATAAGGACAACACCAATTCCTTTCCCTGAAGCATCACATTCCAAGACAAAGGTCTCTGTGAAATCGGTAAGGGCTAGGACTGATGTGGTGCACATGGACATCTTCAAGGTTTGAAAATCTTGAGCAGCAGCTGGGGTCCAAGTGAAAGAGTTCCTTTTTAGGAGTGCAGTGAGAGGTGTTGCAATCTTTCCATAATTCTTAATAAACTTGCGATAATAACCTGTTAAGCCCAGAAATCCACACAATCTTTTGAGAGTCTTTGGGTGAGGCCAGTCTTTCATAGCTTCAATCTTTTTAGGATCCACCCTGATGCCATCCTTGCCAACCAAATGACCCAAGTACTTGACTTATGAGGCGCCAAAAGCACATTTAGACTGTTTAAGGAAAAGTTGGTGCTGAGAGAGTAGATGGAGAACTCGATCCACATGAGCAAGATGGTTTGCCCAGGTTTTTCTATAGATGAGGATATCATCAAAGAAAACTAAGAAAAAATGATGGAGAAAAGGATGGAAGACATGATTCATGAGGCTTTGGAAGGTGGAGGGGGAATTACACAAGCCAACGGGCATGACCAAAAACTCATAGTGGCCCTCATGAGTTCTAAAGGCAGTCTTGGGAATGTCTGCCTCTTTCATATGTATCTGGTGGTAGCCCAAACGAAGATCAAGTTTAGTAAAGAATTGGGTGCTACTCAATTCATCCAAGAGGTCATCAATGACAGGAATGGGAAATTTGTCTTTAATGGTAAGTTTGTTGAGGGCACAGAATTCAGGACACATTCACTAAGAAATTTCTTTCTTCGGGACCATGACCACAGGAGAAGAGTAGGGGCTTGTACTAGGGTGGATAACGCCTGCATTAAGGAGTTCTTGGACCATTTTCTCAATTTCATTTTTTTGGGAAAAGGGGTGACGATACAGATGGATATTGGGAGGAAGGCTTCCGGGTACAAGGGGAATGGAATGATCATGAACACCATGGGAAGGAGGGAGTCCCTGGGGAGTGGAAAAGACCACTTGATGTTTAGAAAGGATGGCTTGGAGGTCTTGTGGCACCGAGGGTGTCTCTGTTGCTTGTATGGCATGGAGTTGGGCATGAATAACACTAGAATGACCTTTTTTGAGAAACTTTTCCATGTGATGGGAACTAATGATCTCAGGTGAACCGGCGGTGATGCCTTGGAACTTATATTGGTGGCCCTCCCGGTAGAATTGCATGGTTAATTCCTTAAAATCCATGAGAATGGGACCCAAAGTCCTTAGTCAGTCTACACCCAACACAATGTCACAACCACCCATGTCGATAGAAAACATATAAGATTTCAGGTGGTAGTCACCAATTTGAAGACACACATTTTCACAATGCCCTCCACATTTCATGGAGCCACCCTTGGCAATCATGATTTGGAAATTATTGATGGCATGGATGTAGTAATGAGTTTCTTGGGCAATGCGGCGATGAATAAAATTATGGGTGCTTCCACTATCAACCAGAATGATGACCTTCCTATGCTTGATGTAACTGATTAGCTTGAGGATTTGGGGAGCAGAGAAGCCAGTGAGAGAATTGAGGGAAATGATTGGTTCTACTTTGGGAGGGTCTGAGGGAGGGGTTATGTTAGTGGTTTCAGGTGACTCAGACACAAGGGGAGTTTCAACATCCTCTTCCGAAATATCCTCCGAGATGGCCATAAAAATATTCCGTTCCTTACACTTGTGGCCCGAGAAATATTTGTCATCACAATTATAACAAAGGCCTTTGAGTTGGCGTTCAACCATTTCAGCCCTGGTCAATTTTTGGATCTTTAGTGGAGTGGAGGGAGTAGTGGGATTTACTGGTTTAGTGCAAGGGATAAAGGAGGTGTTATCACACTAAGTCGCCTTGGGTCTCTTAGTTTGTTTTTGTTAAAAAGGAAAAAATAAAAAAAAACTTAGATTCTTATTTTCTCTTTAAAATGAATTTCTCATCCATTAAATGTTAATTATGATAGGACCCCTTAGGATGACTAAACCTTTGAGTCATAGCTCATGTGTTGATCCACAATTCAATTTTTGGTCCTTAAACCCTTATGAGCTCATGGTCTATTATTTTTGTCCCCTCTCGTGATTCATCCCTAGGTTGATACCTCCCATGACCAGGCTGATGTGACACACCTCTCTCATCACTCATGACCTCGCATGCATACCTCATCATCCCCACTCACCTGTCCAATCATTTTTTGATTTGGAGAACGTTGCCCACTCAGTAGGCATTTCTGTAGTGCCTGTCACGATTATCATGCACCCACTCCAAGTCATGATTGCCACAACTGATACCTTAACCCTTGTTTTTAGTGCCTGAAGTCGGTTGAAATGCTTTCAAAAGATCTTGCATTTATGATCCTTGGTAATGGTTTCTAAATTTGAAAATTTCAGCAGTGATGCGCTGCGTAAGTTTGTTAGTTCAGTTCAGATGATCGCTTGTCCACTAAATCCGATGTTGTGAGAGATTTCAGGGCTGAAGTTTCCTCAATCTCACCCTAAGTTTGCGCAGAGGATCTCAACAGTTGTCGACTTCACAGGTATCCTGTGCAACCTCCTTCACATATTAATTTTCATAGGATATTTGTGCTCGAGTTTCGGTTTGCTAAGCTTGCAGGGTAGTATGGGAGCCATATTTGCATTCCTGTAAACATCTTCGCTTGTATCCATAGTTTGATTATTGTGTTTAGTCATAGCCTTTGAAAGTCACAGGCTTGAAATAACCCATCCTCTGTGTATGCGTTGCGCTACGCAGAGGCGTTGCTCAAACCTATTTGATTATCCTTGGCTTCTTTTCATCCTGTACGAAGAGTCAGTTCAGAATTACTTCCTCATAGTCTACACTCTGAAAACCTGTATGAGCCTGAAAGTCCATTTCTCATAGCCAAGTTCATTTTCTAAGCATTGTTAATTTGGAGGGCCATCCTTGTGCTTTTGAGACTTAAATTGAAGTTTTTTGGTCAATAGTATCCCTTACAGCTTCTTAAGAACCCTCTTTCTGAGTCATGGAGATCCCTCAGTCAAAGAAAGCACACAAATGTGGCAAGATAGTTCGAACATAACCTGTGGACATGAACCTTTTTGACATAGAATCCATGGCAAGGGAAATGTTTCAAAGAGCAGGATGCCTCTCTTTCTGCCAGAACATGCAGAGAGGCCACTCAGAAGTAGCAAAACAATTTGCACTAAATTTTGATGGCAAGAAAACCAGAGTTAGAGTGTTAGGAACCAAATATCAATATAGCATAGAAAATCCTCAGAAAAAGTACTCAACGCCTTGAAAAAGAGAGAATTTCAGATAATAAGCCTCTTCGAGGGGGCAACCTCCTTTTACCCCACTTAAATGTTCAAGTACAAGATGATTCAAA
>ML781811.1:282163-306490 GCA_009831015.1 Picea engelmannii
CATTTCTTCCGTGAAAATTGTCCAAGTGACGAGTGATTTGCGAGAACAAATCCATTGATACCATACAAATTGATTAGGTTCTAAATATAAAGAAGCAATTCGTACCTTTTGTGTATGTGGCACATTATGGAGATCAAAGAATTTCTCCATCGGAAGTATCCATGTGATTGGGTCCTTGCCATCAAACTTCTTCATATCAATCTTAGGAACGTGGTTGGTCTTCAAACCAAAGCTGGAGTTTCTCCATTCTTGATTCACCTTCCTTGTGTCCTCATCATGAATTTCATGGGATGCATTTTCACTTTTAGGTGTCTTCTCTATTACGAAATTTTTCAATACTTCCCTGATCTCCCCTTTTAAACCATCTATCTTAGTATCCAACTTAACTTCCATTGAATCCATCTTAGTATCCAACTTAGCTTCCATTGAATCCATCTTATTTTGTAGTTCATTTATGTCCCTATGCATATTTTCACCTTCATCAAGAGTCCAAGTAGGATTTTCTGGAGGCTTATTTGGTGTAGAAGTTCCCTTTTTGGGTGGCATGTTGGCCAAGTATCACTTTTGAACCTTGATTTTGAGGTGGTTCTGCTAGACAATATTTATTCTATTGTATCTCCCAAGTTTTGGCCCTTCTAGGTATGAAACTTTCTTTTATGTATTTCTATGATATTTTTTCTCTACAATGCCATAGGTCTGATCAAAATTGGATGTGCCAAGTGGAATTTACGGTAACTTCCCCACAACTGGCAGATTTTTGGCCTTTCCAGAAGATCTCACTTGTATAGTGTGCCCCGCACAAAATAATTGATATAAAATTCTAAAACTCACACCAGAAATACTACAGACTGTCCACGATCCAATGAAACCAGTCCCATGGAATTTGGATACTCTAGGAAGAAGTTATGATTGTTTTACCTAGAACACCTTCTTGAGACTAGTCAATAGGACTAGTCAGATACCCTATCTTACATAGTGTGTATATACGAATTTAAGATGACCCAGAAGATGAAAATTTTACCATAGATACCTTACTAATTTTTGTAAATATCCTCCAGATTGCAGGGTCTGAAACATTACAAAAAAGTTTTTATAGTGACAATTCCACAATGACTCAGTTCAGGATGATTCCAGAACCCTATCTTGTACAGGCTGTATCTCCGAAATTATAAGGCCTCAGGAGATGAATTTTGAACCCAACGTACCTTGATATGTATACTAAATATCCTCCAAGACGTTCCTTCTGAAACGTTGTAGAAAAAAAGTTATAGCAAAAATTTCAAGGTGTCTCAGATGTAGCAGCGAAACCCCAAGACCTTGAGCTTTGATACCATATGTTAGGAACCACATATCAATATAGCATAGAAAATCCTCAGAAAAAGTACTCAACGCCTTGAAAAAGAGAGAATTTCAGATAATAAGCCTGTTCGAGGGGGCAACCTACTTTTACCCCACTTAAATGTTCAAGTACAAGATGATTCAAAATGAAAATGTCTCCTTGGTATATATAAGAGACTAGGAGGTATAATTACAACTAATGGCCTAAAGCTGACATAAATAAAATAACATTACTAATATAATATGCCCCAATTAAGGGGTAATGAGCCAATATTAGGGCTTAACATGGAGATTTGGAATTTGAGGTGACTGAAGCCTCCATCTTAGCTGCAACAGGGATTCCCATTTCAGGAGAAAATTGGTTCAAGGCCATGGTATTGAGTTCACCTTTCGTTAAAGATCTTTTCAAGCCTGAATACCAAGCCAATGATTTATCTAAGAATGTGCCAAGGAATAAGTTGATTGACCAGTTTGACAGAATGTTGAAAATCATACAGAGATATTTTAGTTGTGAAGGGAGATTTAACACCCTATACCATTACCACATAAGGTTGTTGTTGCATTTTACTGGTAAGGTTCAGATGAATATTCCATATTACCTGCTGAGAAGTATAGGTAAAATGGCAGATAGGGTGCAAGACAAATCCAAGGATGTGGACTCCAGTCTTTTCCACTCTGGACTTATCAACATGCTTGTCTCTGAAGAGTTGGTAAAGAAATAGATCTCCTGGGATAATTTTTTGGTCTCTTCTCACTTTAATCTGGACCCAACACCTACCCCCCAATCACAAATTGCAGGCTCTTCATCACCTACCAGTACTAAAACAGGGATCAACAAGAAGAGAAAGGGCAGAGTCCTTGTTTCAGAGATCAATAAGCAGGTCAGAGAAGCTGAGGAGGAGGTTTGTCCTTCCCCACACAAAGATTTCTCACCACCACCTCCACCAGGGTTAGAAGAAGTTCCATCTTCTACCAAGGTGACATCCAAAAAAGGGAAGAAGCTTCTCTTTCCCTCTCCTTCTCCAGCAGCTGAAATCAAAGGTAAAAGACCTTTCACCAGGTCATCAATTCCTAAGGGGGATTTCAAAGGACAACCTTTACAAGAAACCCCTGTACAGAAAATCAAGGGTAAAGGTCCCAAAATACCTTTGGAGAGGGAAGATGAAATCCTTGTGAAGGATTGTAAAAAACCTATGAAAAATAAAGAAAAGGTTGTTGTGCAAGATAAGATGCATAAAGGAAAGGGTTTTGAGAAGACTGATGAAACATGAAAGGAAACTCCTATACAGATGGAAGAAAAGGACAAGAAGAAGCCTGCTAATACTGCACATGTCCCCAACCCCCTTGGCAGCCAGACCTACAAAAGACTTATTAAGCAGCTCAAGGATGCAAGGAGAGAAATAGCTCGTCTCAAAGCAGAATACATGGTCCACTTGGATCAGATGAATGAGATCATGACTGGCTACAACCATACCCTGGACTTGGCAAGGTTCGCAGCGAGAAAGGCTCTGCCTCTTTGTAAACAACTGAAGAATCTTTACAGACATAACAGGGGTTTCCAGGATCAAACAGGAAGCTAAAGGTAGAACTGAAGCATTTCCAAGATGAAGTAACCCAAAAGAATTTACAGGTGTTGGTTGAGGTTGCCATTGAAGATGACAAACCAGTAGCTAAGGAGAGCACAACTATACTGAAGAAGCCTACCAGTGTTAAGAAGAAGAAGTCTACTGAGTTAGTTGAAGACACTCTTTCCACCAGGAAGAGTGTGAGGCTAAGTGTTAAAATGACAAAGTAGCTAGTAGTGGTAAACCCCATTTTTGAAAGTTGTTCCTTCTTGGGAAGGTTAACTGATATGCACATATTAAGTTTTGCCACCTATACAGGCTTCTATGTGTTTAGCTATATGAATTTTGGAATTTTTTCCAAGTACCAGTTTCACTCATTGGTAAAAGCACCTAAGTAAATTGATTTGTCATCATGGAAGGACACAAACAACTCTACACACGTCCAGCAGTCAAAGATGCTGCATTTTGGCATAGCCACCCAAACCCTTATGCAGACGCAACGTAGGTGGCGCTGCGTAAAGGCGGTGTGTAATATTTTATAGAATGCATAATTGTTACACAGGCGCTACCCACAGACACTGCGTAATATCTTACAGAGAGCAGGTTTACACAGGCGCTACTCAATTTTGCAACAGAGGACAAATGTAGCCGCAGACATGCAACACAGGGGCGCTACCTTCTCTCCTTGTTCCATTCTAGGGGGTGCTACACAGAATTGCTACCCAAGGGAGAATCCAACAAACACCAGGGATCGAGGAAGACTAAGCCAACAGTTTTGGATAAGTTAATAATGGAATAAATGACAGAAGTAGCAGTTGGCGTGCAGGGGACAACTACAAGCTGCAAAGAGACACATGGAAAAACAGGAGTTGAGAAACAAAAGAGGATCAAATAAGTTAGAAGCATGATTGGGTTCAGTCACCAACACTTCCCTATTTTATAGCATAGGCTGTTATCTTAGTTGTTAGAATAAATAAATGTTCTGAGATTTTTAAGGAAAAGAGGCCAGCTCGTACCTCCAGATGTTGCCTCCCTTTGTTGTTATAAATAGATAGGTGAATTGCTTTAATGGGTTTGGATGGGTAGAGCAAGGCTCCCAAGAAATTGTAATATTTTTGATAAAGTGACTGTGATATAGTATGTACTGGACTTAAGACTTTTTGACTAGTAGAAATCAACTCCTATTTCAGACTATTTGCTTCTAATGCTAAATGTTCATATTTGAATGCTTCATATGGATGAATTTGGTAATGATATGATGGATGTTTGATCATTTTATTGTCATGGTGTTTATTTAGCTCCTTAGTTTCTAATTTCAAGAAGATCTTGTTTTAAGAAACTTTCTTCCTTTGGGCTTTTGTGGACCTGATGTTTGCAGTAGCTCTTACATTCTTCTCATTCAAGTCTTCCTTCTATCCATATTTACTCCCAAACTATTGGTTGAAATTAGCCAAGACCTTATTTGCTGTTACATGTTAGCCCTGTTTCTGAGTGAGGATATTATCATTCCGAGTTTTCCCATTCGACCTTTCAAAAAACATTCATACTTTCACATATCACCTGATGGGTACTAGGCTTACCTTCCTTGCAATTAGAAGGCGACTCCTAGTGCTAACAGGAGGGTTTCCGATTTTGAGAAGATACAACCTGTTGTGCTTCTTTATCTCTTTTAGTAGCCTCCACCCAAATCTGAGGCCGATCCATGAGGACATGGGCCCAAATCTCATCCTTGAGGCCACTGATAAAACACTCTCGGAAAAAGGCATCGGACATGCCCTCTGTCCTAAAAGTCAGGCTGTCAAAGGCAGCTATAAAGTCTTCCACTATTCCTGATTGTTTCAACTTTGTCAAACGACCCAAATGGTTGGTGTCAGTGTCAAAGCGTTCATAAAGCTCTGCCACAAAGTGTGTCCAAGCAATATATCCTTGACGAGAAGTTTTTCTCTATTGCCACCATTGCCAACGTTCTTGATCTAGATGGAGAACACCATATCGGAGTTTGGCCAAGTCATCTGTAATGCTGTATAAAGAGAAATAATGTTCCATTTGGGTTACCCAACCAGTGGGGTCCGAGCCATCAAATTTGGTCACATCCACTCATGGAAGGCGTAGGTCACGTTGAAAGTGATGGTGCTGAAAGTTATGGGAATGAGAGGAATTTTCAACTTCAGTATGTGGAGGTGAGTCAGAGGAAGGGTTATCTGTAGGGATATGCAGCTTGGTGCAGAGCATCGAAAAGACAGATTCAAGCTGGGTGGTCAGGTCTTGTTTGATTTCCTCCATTGAGGACTGCATGGTTGTATTGATGGCGACAACATTGGCATTGAGTTGTTTCACTTATTGTTGGGTCTCGGTGAGATTAGATTGCAAGGTATTGAAGCGAGCTTCCAAGTCTTGGCTACGGGTATGGGCCATGAGGACGAGGGAATCAAAAAGGGGCAGGTGGGGTCAAAAAGTTTGTCGAAAAATGATATGTATGAATCTGATAAGGGCGAATAAATGAATCCAATGGAATAGGTCTCAAATAATGGTGAAAAAAATTCCAGACATTTTTTTTTTTTTACACTTGCAGAGTTATACTCTGGTCTGAAGAATACTGTAGTGATGAAATGCCCAAATGTTTAACCAGGAAGACATGTGTAGTGATTTGGAAACCCAAACACAGTTGCACAACAATAGATCTTGTCTTTTTTAATTTGCTTATGTTTATGTCCCCAAGAGTTAGGTATTCAAGGGTTCTACAGACAAGGGTTTGCCTTGTGCTATAACTCTCTGATATACATGCGTGGTCCAACAATAGTACTCGACCCAATATCTCAGGGCACTAACTAAGGAGGCTAGACCGTACCCTTAGCCATACTACCTGACTACCCAGGTATTAGAGAGTATATTCTCGAGTGTTGTTCTCGGTGTCACTATAGCAGTCAGGCAACCAATCGGTTTATCTAAAGAGGGCTTCAGGTAATCTAGGCTAATCTGTACACATGTGTTGTCTGATGCGCTACCACTCGAAGGGGTACCAACAGGGGTTACAAGGGTGGCCAATAGATGTGCGCTTAAGTACCACTTGTATTTTCTATGTGTATGAATCCCTCAACCGCGGATTTATGCGCGTAGTGACAGATCTCTGTGGCTTAAAGACGTCAGAATATGTCTCTACCATGAAAAAAAAATTACCCACAATTTCTGCCGAGGAAAGTGCTAAAATACCACTTTTAATATAACAGATATAAAAAGTATGCAGAATAGAAATAACATGATAGAAATGACAGAATAACAACAATATAACCAGAACAATCACCACAATAACACTGAAATGATATAAGAATAACAACATAAATAACACTTTGATTCTGAGAGAAATGTTCACGAGCCTCTTCGAGGGGGCAACCTCTAGTCGAGCAGAGCTCTATTACAATAATATCCAAGCTAGGGTTCTCATACCCTCGACTCCGATTTATACTAAATATGTCTATCAAAAGAAACATCTAGAGGAAGATCCTTCTAGAAGCAAAAGCTTCTATTAGGTCTTCTTACATTTGACTTATTCTATTTTATTGAAGGCCTTATTAATATTGACCTTTATTACATCCGAATATATTGTTCTACCTATGTGCGGGTTAGGACCCTAACATTTTCTCTCTGAAAATGTGCTGAAAATGAATAACCCTGAAGGAGGAGGCCAATTCACTAGTTTTATTTTTCCACCATTCTATATTTATGGCCCGGAGGTTTGATTTTTTTTCTAACTAGTCAATTATTACTTTAGAATCACCAAATAACTGAATATCGAGGATATCCAAATGATTGGCAATAAAAAGTGCAGCCCATGCTCCCATCAGCTCCGCTTTGGTGTTTGTTCCCACCCCACAATTTAAATACCATCTATATTCCATCGCTGAGCACGACTTAATAACACCACCTGCCCCACAGTTAGAGCCAGTTGCCTCCGAAGCTCCATCAAAAAAAGCCATTGTAAAGCCGTTAATCATATTTATAGAATTTACTCTTAAATTCTGATCTTTTTCGCTCAAGTAAACATTCCCCATAGCCTTGTGGGCAGTCACCCTTGTTGCTGGTTTTTTACCTTCAAAGAGGAGTTGGTTACGATCTAGCCAGATATGCCAACAAACTAGAAAAGGGAGTTTTTTTGAAATGTCGGGTTTGCATGTTCCACTCATCCATACACTCACAAGGATTATTTCCAATCCACTGAGATCTCAAATTTAGCACCTGCGTACAATAAAACCATACCTCCTTTGAAAAAGGACAATGAATAAAAAGATGTGGAATGTCTTTGTCATGATGCTTGCATAGAAGACAATAACTAGTACCGATCCACCCTTTCGACTAAAGATTGTCCCATTGAGTAACCTATTCTCCACAACCAGCTAAAGAAAAGAATAATCTTTTGTTGAACTTTCAGCTTCCATAAACTTGCTTTCCAACCTTGATTGTCAGGAAAATTGAAGGTGGAAATGAGAGCATTATAACAGTTTTTAACGGTAAGAACACTTGAACAGTCCCCTCCAGACCATAGAAGCAAGTCGGCTTGGCCACCCCTCAGATTAACTCCCGCTTTATTCAACTCAATAGTGAACATATTCCACTCCATCGTGTGAGCACTGGTCAGATTCAAATCAAAACTAGTTTTCCAAACTTCTGTCATGGTAACTAGATTAATAAAGTTTGAGGCATGTGCTAAAGTAGTGATTTGTTTGTCGATTAGAATCTGCACAAGTTCCAAACTGAGCATGGATCGATCCCCCAAGAGAAGAATCATGTCTCTACCTAAGGCGATAAGATGCCCATCCCCATGCTTCCAACATAGCCATCGAAGAATAACTAACAATGATCTAATCAGACTTGACTACACTCTCGAGACTGCACGTCGATTATGTTGAGGCTGTCTGACCCAATTTACAATAGAAGCAATATTTAAAATCATATTCCAACTTCTTAGTATCATAAAGATGACAAGTTCTTTGATGCCATAACGTGTTAGGAATTGTCCAACACCTTGTTTCACTTTGGAGTTCATGAGAGTTGATTCTTATTTTATCAAATGTTGGTTTTCTTCTTTATGCTAATTGAAATAGAAAAATACTTTTGATATTTTAGATTAGGGTTAATGACCTCTTTATAGTATCTTAATTTCCTCTTATCCTCTAATTCTTTATCAATGATCTCACCATAGTTTCTCCTTAAATTTAGAAGTAATAGTATTTTTAATGGTATCAAAATTATGCAAAGTGTTTGTTCCTCTATTCTCTAATCATTTAGCCAAGACTTGGCATCTTTATGCCAACCCCTCTTAAGTCGTAAGTGATGTTGACTAGAGTTTGAAACAATCTTTGGAAGCTTCTTTTTTTTCATGATAGTTGTCTTGTGCTTGTGCATTAGGTACCTCGCTATAGTCATACTCCCAATGGGGGAATGACTCACTTTTATGAGTAGGAAAGGATAGGGCATATTGCGTTTAATTTTAAAATTATAAATGATCAAACACTTTTGATTTTTTTCGATCTTTCTCATCGATTCTTTAAATATGCTACAGTGCAAACTCCACATCCATATAAGATAACATGAATGATGAGAATCTCAAAGAAGAGTTTACTTTATCCGACAACCAAAAATCAACTAATTAACAATTGTTTGCAAGACCAAAATAAGCTTTCCACACCTCATTAATCATTTCCTCATTAATCATTTTCTCGATACTATAATTTTAGTTAAGGTTGTGAATTTGAAAGAATCTTTCTTCTTACTAAGAGAACTCCTCCTTATGTGGCTTATATCGCATGATGAGAAGGGTGGTGGTGGTTAATTGAAATTTGGGAAGGGAATCATTTGGGGGTCAAGCGTAAAGAAGCATGCATTTCCTAGGACTAGGAGTAAGAAACAACTCTTTTATGGGGTCCTCCTGATGAAGAGGGGGGAGTATCACGTGATGGAGAATTCTGTCCTGTGGCCGAACCCCACTAACATGTACAAAGACCCCACTCTAACTAGGGCCCCCCTCGAAGTTGAAATCCTATAGATTTCCATGTGACTCCTAAATCTTATCATCACCACGCATGGGACCGACCCCGGGGGTTGTTGTATAGTCCCTTGTTCGTGACGTCGTTCTACACGTGATCGACACACCTTGCGTTTTTTTGTCGTCGTTAGCGGCGTTAACGGGACGTCGTTAGACTCCGTTACTTCATGGATATGATAATGACTAGCCACGTGGACATGAAAAATACAAAATATATGGCGAAACCTTTTGACTAGTAGGCTTTCATTTGGAGGTGTAAAAGGGATAGTTGAGATATTAGGCCAACAAGAATTCAAACACCATAAAGGGAAAAGGGACCGATACTACATTGGTTGAGACACATATGCCCTATGGACACGTCATCCCTTCCAAAGCACATCAATATTTACATATAATTATAAGTTATATATTGCATCAATTCAAAAGTACCTGTAAATTAAAACAATTTTTAAGTTATAAATTAATTATTTTTTAAGTTACAAATTAATTAATAATACATTGGTAGTGTAGCATAGCATATACTATGCTAATTATAATTAGTAATGAATAATTTAAAAAATTATAGTATAGAGGGGTCTTTGCAGTGCAATATATTAGATATTATTTTTGGGATTAACTGTATTGAGTAAGTTATTAATGTATGACCTATATTCATAAGTATTAGTCACAATTGATCAAATTTGTAATATTTAAAGATTAAAATTTGTAATATTTAAAAAACAAATATTAAGTACATTTGTTCATAAAAATACATGTGGTTCTCATATTTTTTTTGATCAACCATCTGTTGTGTCGTTTTCTACTTTTATGGGTTGCATACAGTCCATATTAAGCTCTTTCTAAAACAATTTAAAGTTCGATGTTTCATTTTTATTAAAAATTTTATTTATAGTAAAAATTTATGGATATAAATTGTGTTGAAATTTCGAAACTTCCCAACATTTAACTGACCATTTTACCCATTATTAAAAAAATCTAAATAATTTATTTATCTATATTAAATCTACTAGTTAATTATATATTTTTTCTCACTTTAATGTTGAGTCTGCTCTTGACACACCTTGATTGTTCATGTCTCTTTCACCATCTTCTTAAATACTTCTTGAATATTTTTCTTAATACCATTACAAACTTCATCTAATATTACTATGATTTGCCTCTAAAACATATTTTGCATGAGGTGGGTACATACATAAATGAATAATGATACATACTTAGTATAACATGTACATGGTATTCTTGGATTACAATTACAAATTATCTTCTTATGATTTCCTACATTTTTCTAGAATAGGTTGAACATGTTTTGCAGACCAATGCTTTGGATATTTCCGTTAGTTTAACAAGAATGAGCTTACTTGATGAACTGCTTTACTTTTTCTACATGAAAGTACATCTATACAACATTTAAATTAAATATCTCAAATCTTTATAAAATTGTTTGTAATTTTCATTGTATCGTTGGGACTTATTTAGAGTTAGTTATGATCAATTTGTCATTATTTGTTTGTTTCACATGCTTTCTTTTTCTTAGAAGGGAAAAACAATATATCCTCATCCAACCTCTTAGAATCTCTCTAATATCTATATTTTTAGATATGTGTAAATTGCTAGTAAATATAATTAGAAAAATTAATAAATAATACAATGCCCAAAAATGTCATGGTAGTCACTTTTTGATTTTCCTTCCTTTATTTTTATTTTTTTATCATTTTAGCATGGTAATCACACCTTGATATATATTTGATCTTGAAGTATAACAAATGGATATAATGACAACATTTTTTGGAAGAAGGTCAATTGCAAGAATTAATCACACAATTTTAAGATCCATAAGAGAAATGGATAGAAGCTCGAAAGAAGAGGAAAAATATATTTCCCAATGAACGACAATCTATATAACAAGAAATCGCCATCAAAACTTAGTTTAGATATGCGTTTCTTTTGTATTCAATTGTGTCTTCAATTTTTTTGCAATTATTCATCTCAATTAGGTTTTGAAAGAAACTCTAATAGGAAAAGAAGAATCACTAATTGTGAATCCCTTAGCTTCGACAAAATAGAGTCTTAGAGTCTTTGGCACATCAAAATAGAGTCTTAGCTCCTCTTAAAGATAGACCCCCGAGAGATATTCTGATCCTGCAGCTAAGTAATACAACTTTAGCATGGTTCGATGGGGCAACACAACTTGATGGCACTTCGTGTGGAGCTGGAGGAGTAATAAAAACACCAGATTTAAAAGTCATAAGATGAGTTTATAACTGTGGTAGAGGCACAAACACAAGAGCATAGCTTATGGGTGCTTGGGCCACTCTCATGTTGGTAGATCATCTGTGTCTACATCGTCTTCAGGTCTTGGGTGACTCCAAAGTTGTAATTGATTGGTTTTCCAATAGAGAAAGGCTCCAGGTTTGTGCAATCGAGGGATGGAAATCCAGAATCAAGGACTTAATCAAACTTTTTCAGTCTATCAGCTTTGAACATATTTTCATAAATTACAATATGGAAACAAATCTTCTTTCAAAACAGAGACTAGGAGAACTAGAAGGAAAAATTACTTATTATCTCTGGTCTAATGGCACTGGAGGACCCAGGAGACATCTTAGACTTCACTAGATTTACAGATTATGGGGCTATTTCTTTGTATTTCAGTGTCAGTTTTAGCAATTTTGTTTTTGGCAGATATAGTCTTTTTGTAAAAAGATACGAGTGATCTTTGTGTTACGATCTCAGTCTCTATTATAAGGAAGTTTAGTCCGAATACTTTTTTGAACTATCTGGTCTGAATACTCACACTATCGATCTTAGATATAATAATACAAGATGTAAACAAATTATATTTCTAATATAATTAAGCAAATTTTCTATTAAAAAAATAGAACATAAAGAAATTTCATTAAATAAAAGAACCAATAATGACTCAATACATACTTCCTACATACAAGAAACATATTTTGAATCCAATATAACCATTTCGATTAAAACATAATAATTTCTTAATCACAACCCTGAATACTTTTTTTTTTTAATTATATATATATATATTCGAGGGGTCGTTGTGGTGTCCCTTGCACGTGACGTCATGCTTCACGTGATCACACCTTTGAATGTAATTGACTTCAATATGGGGTCAAAAGGGTAAGTTGATGTATTGGGGAAGAGAAGCATTAGTACACCTCATTGAGACAAGACCACGTGGTCTTCACGCCACCCTCACATTGCACACAACCGTCCATGTCACAAGTCCTATAACCACGTGGTTGGGACATAATCCCTTTACCTCATATCACTTGTTGTCAATATCAATGTGGTATGTGTGGTCCCATCGAAGTGTTGTCATTGTCCCACTTAGGGTTTGGGTCTCAAACGTATTTCAATATGAAGAACCGATATCACAAACGTGGTGTGAGATTCGAGTACCAAGGTCCACTACAAAATGACAAGTGCTAGTGTGAGACTCGATTATTAGGGTCCACTTCTAGTGGTGTATTACAAAAGGGTTATTCTACTCTACGTGTTACCCCCTTCATATTGTGGAAAGGGTTAGTCCCTTCTTTCTCGTGGAAAATCAAGAAAAGTTAGGGTTTTGATGGGTGGATGTACTAACTCTGTCTTATCTTATCTGGAAGATCAAGCATGTGATCTAGAAAAGTGAAGGTAAAACCGTTGTGTCTCATCATTCAAAGGCTTTTCTCACTTTTGTAGCAGATTTTTTTTTTCATACGACCACATATTTAGCTCACACACAAATATAATTAACAATTGATTTGTGGTTTGCAGTGCATCCCTTCCCACTGTAATCATCATTAACATGTTCTCTTCTAGCATTAATACCCAAATCTTCCATTAAATTGGGTTTGAGGGATGGAGGAAGATATCTAAATCGTGGATTATTTTGAAGACTCCTTAGCCAAGGATGGAATATTTGCTAACTACCCTAGTATCATTACGTTGGTGGAAAGGCTTCTTAGAGTCTTGGGGGTAAAGGGGGAAATATAGTGCAAAATCCAAACTTAGGGTAAGTAGTTCAATTGATAATCTGTAAAGTACTATGGTTCCATTGGGTGGTGTCTATTTGCAGGCTTGTTGTTAGGATTTGGATCGTCCTTTGGAGGATGGTAAGTGGATCTCTTTGGAAGGAGAGGATGGTTCTACTCGGTGAAGAGAAAATACATCTAGTTTTGAGGCCTTGGAAGAAGTAATTCTCAAACCTACAAAGCACCCTCCATACTTGGAGTTTTTGTTTCTTGAGATGGATGATGGAAATAATAGGGTTTTGAAGGTGGGAGATGGCATTTTTAAAGGTGGGAAACTAGAATTACAACATTTGCAAGGAGAGCCATGGGTGAAGGAGGTGAAGGGAAATAAGTGATGGAATGTGGTGAATAGTCAGGGGAGTGGGGTTTTCTTGGTGGTCAATGAAGATGTGGTTGTAAACCAAATAATTGATTTGGTAGGAAATAATCTATCAGGGAAATTCATGGGTCAGAGGGTGATGTTGGAATAACTTAGTAGTTGGATTCAATAGGCGTGGGGTCCTATTCTTGGTTACATTCCATGCTTTCACGTTCTCTCTTGTGATTGGTTGGGGCTCTTATTCACTACCAAGGAAGCAACTTTGTCCATTCATAAAGGAGTAGAGCCCATGGATAGTTCTTTCCTATCCATGAAGCCATGACACCCTTTATTTGAGGCTAAAGCCAAGTTTATGGAAAAAACTCTAGATTGGGTGAAGCTACCCGCCTTAGCCATGGATATCCAAAAATTACAGGCCCTTATATTTATTGGAAATTTGCTTAGTAATAAATTTATAATTGATGATATCTTTTTGACTAGAGATGTTTGGTCTATGGTGAGATTTCTAGTCGAGATAGATGTCAGTATTGGTATTTATGAGTCAGTGGATTTTGTAATGGGTGGTCAAAAATATTCCCAGATTATTGATGATCAAAACATCCCATTTAGATGCACAAGTTGCCATGCTTATGGCCACATGCACAAGGATTGTGATAATGTTTTCTTCAAAAAGATTTAGTGGAAAAAGGAGATTTCAGTTGAAAATGGTGGTAGGGAGGGTAAACCCGTGGACCTGATACAAAGGGAATATGTTGAGGAACAAGGTTCAGAAGTTCATGTCTCAGTTTTCATCCTAAAGGGAATATCTCATGAGATGGGGGACAAGGTGGAGGTTGACCTACGGGGTGGGGACCTTTCCATACCCTTGATTATGGGATCACAATAAGTGTTGGGGAAATATGAAGCATTGGATTAAGAGTTGGGCTTGGACTGGTGTCTGCTATTCTCAACAAAGAAGAAGATTACAAGAAATATATAGTAATGGAGGATCTCCAGCTTTTGAGTAAGTCTACTACAATGCCTCTTAATCCATTTGTGGAGTCCTATGCTTTTCAAAAGATGGAAGAAGTAGAAAAATTTCCTATGGAATCAAAGTAGAAGGTTATATGTAGTGGCAAGATGGCCTCTCTGTCGAGTGATTTGAATTTTCCTAGAGGGTTTGTGAGTAGGGATACCACTAGTGTCCAATATTGTGAGTTGGTTCATTCTATTGATAAGGAAAATTCTATTGGTGGAAGGAATAGTCAATTCAACTTGGACACCTTTGTGATGGGGGTAGGGCATTATATTCTACATCTAAAGAGGGGCCTGACCCCACCAGTTTTACCAACTTCTGAGGGTGTGATTTCACATTGCTCAAAATACCTAGGACCTTTGACTATAGGGAGAAAGTCAACTTTGAAACTACCTCAAGAGAGATAAATTAAATAAGGCAATGAAGGTAAATATAGGTTGATTACAAGGGCCTTTAGAGAATGCATAAAGCCCTCCTTAGTTTCTCAATGAAAGTACGTTTAGTTAATATGAGAGGCCTAAGGACGCAAACCAACAAATTGGCTCTCAATCAACTTGTGGAGTTAGAAAAAATGGATATAATTATGATACAAGAGACAATGGGAAAGGGAAACCAATTAAATTTTGAACTAAAAAAGTCTTTCAAGAAATGGGAATTGAATTTATTACTTTAGATTTAGAAAGGTTTTTAGGGGGTTTGGTTACTAGTTGGAATCACAATATGTCCCTTATTAATTCTTTCACTGTTCATTCTTTGCATAAAGGTGTATAGTAAAATATTGGGCTTGAATCTAACTTTACTAAATGTGTATGGACCTTATGAGGTAAAAAAAATTACTGGGAAAATTTGTTTGATTTCGAGTGCTTTAAAGTGGATAACCTCATGTTGTGATGGTTGCATAACACCCTTCCATTTTCTTTCTTTTTCATAATAAATACAATAAAACCTTTGAAAATGTCAATAATTGATATTTTATTCCTTTTAAAAGAAAGTTTAAATTTTGATTACATGGAAGTTAGTCTTTCAAGTTATTTTCAAAGTGCAATAAAATATTTTTAGTAATTACAAAATCAATCATGATTTTGTAATTACTATAAAGGTTTATTTTTTTCCCTTTTCACAAATTTGCCTCAATAAGATCGTTTTCATGACATGATGACAAGTTAATTGCGCAATCATCAAAGAACTAAGGAGGATCTGAATTAGACACGTGTTTGAAGGACATGGGTAAACATTTAATACATAATCAAATTCAAATTGTTAAATTAGATGTCAATAAACATTTAAATTTGATGATTATGTCATTTCATTTGGTCCTAAATCTCAACTAAGCATGATTACCCATGATTATTTCGTAATCCTTAATGCTATTCATCAATTGCTCTGTCCTCAACTAGTAATTATTTGCCAAAACTCCACATACATTTGTCTTAACCTGCATCCATAGTTCGCCACCTTACTGATCATAACATCCATTTTGTAAACAATCTCGAGCTAAATGACACTCTATTTTACATAAATTATCATTCTTAGAAATAGAAAATAGAAATCTTGGGAACAAAGGAAGAATACCAAAACTAGATACCAAAGAGGGTTTCAGAGATGGCAGTTCGTATCGAACCTTGCAGAGTGGATATTGTGGGTTTGAACTCCGAATGTATGGTTATATTGGAACGGGTTGGTTGGGGATAGTTCTTCAAAAGACTCATTGGTCATAATGAAGGCATGACAAGGGCATTTTCGCATTCCTTCGATGATGAATGTGCAGAGGTAGGGAATCTGACCTTACATATTTCAGAAAATTCTTTGGCCCAAATGTTAAATCTTTCCCAGACATGGGAAAAATGGTTAAAAAACAGAGCTTTTGATGTCATAGCCAGGGATGACCCAGTTTAAAGAGCCCTGGAGATAACTGATCTTTTTTATTCAAAGGTATATAACTTGTGAAGGCCATTTCAGTCTAGTTTACCTTTATCATATCATAATTCTCCCGCATCTTAAAGGGGACAGGCCATTGAATACGCCTCACTATCTTCTCAAATATCTGAGTAAAATTTCCAAGACTGTTTAGAAACAAAAAAGAAATGCTGAAAAATCCCTATACCATCATGGTTTCATCCAAATAACTGTTAAGAACAAATTGCAGAAACTAGGTATTGATTGAAATAATTTTCTTCTTGAAAATGGTTTTGAAAAACAAGCGATGGCATATGTTTCTATAGATATTGCCTTGTAGGATACTACAAGGATTGAAATTAATGATATATTGAATCCCACAGTGGATGACATAGTAGAAGAGAAGGAAATTCGTAATATATCATGGGTCAAAAGAGATAGAAAAGGAAATAACAATCTTAAGAAAAAACAATTACTAATTGGGTGCCCCAAACTAGAATGATAAGATCTATGGCTAAAAAGATTTTAGAAGATCAAACAAAATTGGAATTGACCTCCAACAAAATAGCAAAGAAATGCAAGGTTTAGGTGACATAGTCAAACCCTAAACCCTCTCTAGAATTATATGCTTCTCAACAATCGTTATATGAGTACATTGAGAATAAGGAAAAGGTAGACAAACAATCTCCAATATTAAATGATTCATAAGTTTCACCAGATATCAACATCAATAGAGATGATTTACATGCAACCAAAAAACATGAGAATAGAGAGATACCAACAAACATAAATCCTGAAGCAGGCTAGCCTTTAATGCTAGAAGATGATTTGCTCACCTTGTCAAATTTTATGATGACCTCTCTCTTGAGAAAAAAGGGAAGATCAGATCACCGGGTTAAAGAATGAAATACAAGAATTAAAGACTCTTGATAAAGTCATTAAATCTGAAAACAAATACCTAAAGCTTCATAGTAGAAAGATTCAAGATGAAAATGAGTAGCTGATAAAGCATAATGATTTGCTGGTGAAATACGCTCACAAATGGCTCAAGTAGTAAAAAAGAATCAAGCAAAGGAACCAAAATATGCAAGTGAAGATCCTGATGTGTAAACCTAGGAGGAAGCTAAAAAATAAAAGAATCGGATTTGAATAGTAGAGGAAGAACAACATATTTACAAGTTTTGACCATTTTCCATAAAGTTTTTGTTTAAGGTACCAGATCTATTACAACAGCTGAAAAAAAAAAATATTGTAGAGAATAATAGAGGAACAACATAATAGATGAAACCACAACACCAAAATAATACCTTTATTGATAGGAAACAATGTTCACTTTCCTCTTCGAGGGGGAAACCTCAAACAAAGCAACGCTCTATTACAATAATTCTCAAGAAAAAACTTCTCATACCCTCTACTCCTATTTATACTAAATCTATCTATCAAAAGAACCATCTAGAGGATGATCCTTCTAGAAGCCGAATCTTCTAATAGGTCTTCTTACATTTGACTTATTCTTCCTTATTGCTAGGCCTTATTAATATCGACCTTTATTACATGGAAATATATTATTCTACCTACATGAGGGGTTAGGGAGGTTAGGTCCCTAACATGCCCTCCCCCTTGAAGAACAACCTTGTCTTCAAGGCTTGAGATGAGGAAATTTTTGTAGAATGGTGGCCGACTCCCAGGTGGTGTCTGCTGGAGTTGTATCACTCCACTGGACTAACACTTCCTTGATGGTGTGTTGACAGAGATGACGCTCTCACTTGTCCAAGACTGCTTGTGGATGCAACCAGATGGGACCTTATTCATCCAACTCAGGGAGATTGGTTTGAGTTTGACACTTAGTTCCAATCACATTCTTTAAGCAAGAGACATGAAAAACATGATGGAGCTTAGAATGAATGGGTAGAGATAACTATTAGGCCACTGATCCCACTCGCTTGAGCACAGTATAAGGACCATAAAATTTGGGAGCAATTTTCTGACAGTGTTTAGCTTTGAGTGAAGTCTTCTTATAAGGTTGCAGTCAAAGAAACACATGGTCGCATGTCACACACCCACTACGGCATAATAATTTTTTTTCTTTTCCTCAAGGGACAAAATCCCCGAAGTCCTATGGGGGCCTAGCGCAGGCTAGTTCTTCCCTATTAACCTCCTTGTGATCGTGGGTTAGGACCACAGACCAAACAAATATGGCATCCTTTCGCTCTTCGCGGCTCAGCACTACCAGAGTGTCGAGTCTTTCGACTCTGCAAACCCCGACACAACGAAGTGTCGAACCCTGAAAGGGCTAGCGAGTACAAGATTCCTATTTGGGTCTTGTCCTCGTGACCACATTCTGTGACCCCGTGCTTAAATCGGCAAGGACCTTACCGGCCCTTCGCGATTCGGGAAATCGTGATGCATGACTTCTTCCTTTCCCATTCAAATCCCCGAAATCCACGAAGTCTCCCAAGTTTCCCTCCAAAGGAGATCAACGGCTGTAAGCCTCCCCTGATTCGATGGTTTGGATCCTTTCGAGATTTCGGTGCCCGGGGGTTTGAGATGCAACGATCCCAAAAACCCATGTCATGCAAATCTCTGAATTTCGGTATGGGGATCCGTGTAGGAGATCAACGGCCCTTGATAGTGTGGATCCAACGGTCCACAAGATTTCAGAACTTTCCCTGAGCTTTGACCGCTCACCACGCGTCTCCCTTGATGGATGGTCCAGATTCCTTCGGGACTTGTCTTTGACACTTCTCGCAACTCCCCACTTCGCGAGTTGTAGCGTCAAATCTTGGCACCTCTCCTTCACGAACCCCCGAGAAGCAATATTCATTATCCTTCTCGTGTTCTCGCTACTCGGGACTTCGCAAGTCCAAGGGTTGAGCTCTCAGGCTCTTATCCTGCGAATCCCCGAGACGTGAGAAGTCAACGGAACATTGATTCCCTTCTCCAGGCGACTCATGTCCACCCGTCAATCACACGGGCCCCACCAGGAAATTCTGCCACGTGTTCTCTCGTGCTCGACTCTCGACACTTCGCTACTCGGGAAGTCGTAAACGATTCCTTTCAACCTCCGAACTCACGAACCCCCGATACACGATGTATTGAGATGCTAGATCCCACGACTGTCCTTCCTCTTTGATCAACGGCCCGGATCATATCGCAATCTCGCGACTCGGGACTTTGTGACTCCAAGAGTCAGGTCTTCCACCTTCAAACTTACGAATCCCCGATATGCGAAATGGACAGATCTCAGCCACCTGTCCTCTTTGATTAACGACCCATATCACATCGTGATCTCACGACTCGGGACTTCATGACTCCAAGAGTCGGGTCTTCCACCTTCAAACTTACAAATCCCCGATATGCGAAATGGACAGATTTCCGCCACCTGTCCTCCAACATGGACGGTCTCGATGTCTTCAGGACTTTTGGGATGTAGTCGAGTTCACTCTTTTGCCTAAGTAAAGGATTAGATCGACGGTTTAAAGGGCTCCGATGGGTCCCTGGGATCTACGATCCAAGATCCTCTCGCGACTTCGCCATTCGCGAGGTCAAGAGACTTCCTCTTCTAACTCCCGATGTTCGAATCCCCGATAGGGAGGATCTTGCGACACATGTCCTCCTGCAGATGGGTGACTTAGATCTATTTCACCTTGTCATGATTTCTGAGGCCGAGTACTCAGACTCTCGTCCTCCGGATCCCCGAGCTCCTGAATGCCGATATCCCGATACAATTTCCTTCTCGGAACTCTCGCTCTGCTACTCTTCGCGTGAGGTTTAACCTCGTGTAATTCTTGACAGATCCAACGGCTGTCGGCTATTTAGACCAAGATATGACGGCTCAGACCTGTCTCTCCATTACACCATTCCTAAGCTGCCTGGACACGAGTTCACGGTCCAGATTCTTTCACGGACCTTGGGGATCTACGATCCCGATTTCTTCGCTACTCGTGAAGATAAAGGAAAAAGGGTTAAGGCATTTAACGCCCTCGTTTATTCCTTCGATCTAACGGTCGTGAATGACCGCAAGTCTCCCGACATGATTTCATCTGTTGATCGATACTTATTCTTCGAATCCTCAAGGGATTCTGTGAATTCTGCGCCTCTGCAGAGTCTTTGCACACAAAGTGCTACCTCTTCTAAGCTTCTAAAAAAGGGTGTCTCTATGGGGAGATTTATCCAGGGTATCACCTGAGATGGATAAGGGTATAGGTTTCCTGAGAAACGGCTTGAATTCTGAATTGATTCAATGTGAGTATATACATATAAATCTATTTATAGACATAAGCCATATGTGGCCCTTCCATTATAAGCATGCAACCACCATTTTAGAATCAAAACACTACACAGACAGTCTTATACTCAGACCATTTATAAAACTGCACAGACTATGAACATATATGTCAGCATATGAATTTCAAGGTGCAAGATGTAAAACACTTATCAGAAATAACACCAGAAATGAGTGCAACTGCTGAGAGGGGTGCTCGTTTCCACCCAACCGTAGGCTCAACGACTCCCAACGGATTTACCACTAGCCACCCCCGAGCTGAGACCACGATGCTATGAGACTGTGTCTCGGTTTGCCAATGACCGAGAATGAGGTTTACTCCCCCCCTTCTCTGCTATCACTCACTCTGCATATCTCTAGAGTTCTTCCTACTTCCCTAGCGTCTACCCCTTCTCGCTCCTTCCTGATGCATTTTCCTCTTGCGAGGTTGCGTGTGGCGCGATTTCCCTCGCGGTGGTTAGGCCCGAGGCTCCTATGGATGGGCAGTTCACTTCCCCCATCCCTCATTAATTTCTAAGGAGCCATCTACCTACCAGCCTACGAGTAAATTATTTCGAGCCAGCGAGCCACTCTTGGTTCTCCGGGCCAGTGAAGTCCAAATACGGTATTGGTTTCGGTGGAAGTTAACGCCACCTTTCCAGGTGCCTTCCACCACCTTTCTTCAGCCATCATGGTCTCTTTTTTCAGCATATCCCCTCTTAGCAGTCCTGCAATATATATACTTTTACAAACTGGGGGAAACAGGGTGTTACAATTCCCTCCCCCTTAAAGGAACATCGTCCTCGATGTTCTTATCTATCAACATGTCATGCATGTATAGAAGTAAACAAAATCGGATATGCCTATCTCATGGCATCCTCCATTTCCCATGTAGCCTCATCTGGGCCAAAATGTCTTCACTGCACTTTGACCTGTGCAATGGTTCGGTTCCGGAGCGGGGTTTCCTTTCTGTCCAGTATGCACTGAGGTTCTGGTAGAAATTCTCCCTCTGGTTCCACCTAGATCACAGACCAGTCAATTATATGATTATCATCATGTACATATTTCTTCAATAATGAAACATGGAAAACATTATGTGCTTTTAATGTGGGAGGATGTGCTAGCCTATATGCTACAGGTCCCACTCTATCTAGAACCTCAAAAGGTCCACAATACCGAGGTGCCAACTTGGCACAAGCTCCCATTTTCAGGGAACTCTTCCTAGGCCTAACTCTGAGATATACATGATCTCCCGCTTTGAACTCTCTTGGAGTTCTCTTTTGGTCGGCATAACTTTTCTGTCAGTTCTGAGCGACCTTTAGGTTTTGTTTTATCTGAGTCACCTGCTATTCCATTTCTTTCAACATGTCGGGTCCAAAAGAAATCCTATTTACAGGATTACTCCAGCTAACTGGAGTGTTACATGGTCTACCATAGAGGGCTTCGAAGGGACTCATCTTTAAGGATGCTTGGTATTCGTTGTTGTAGGCGAATTCTACCAGTGGCAGGTAGTCTTCCCACTTCTTGGGTTGATGCATGACATGCATCCTTAACATATCTTCTAGTATTTGATTCACTCTTTCTGTCTGTCCATCGGTTTGAGGGTGATAAGCGGTGCTAAACAACAACTTGGTCTCTAAACCATCCATCAGTGATTTCCAAAAGTTGGAAGTAAATTTCGTGTCTCTGTCAGACACGATCTCTTTCGGCATACCATGCAGTATGAATATCTCTTTCATGAATACCTGGGGGATATCGATTGCCTTACAGGTCGACTTGACGGGGATGAAGTGAGCATAATTGCTCAATTTATCCACCACCACCATAATGGCGTCATTCTGTTTGGTTGAGGTTGGTAATCCAGTGATGAAATCCATGGAGATTGTTTCCCATTTCCACTCTGGGATTGGTAAAGGTTGCAATAATCCTGCTGGGTGTCGATGTTCTGCTTTAACCTGTTGGCACTCTATGCATTTGGATAGGTACTCGGCTATTTCTTTCTTCAGTCCAGGCCAAGACAATTGGTTCCTGGTGGCAACGATCATTTTCTGGTATCCTGGATGACCAGTATAGGGTCTTTTATGTAGTTCAGCCATAATGAACCTCTTCAAGTTGTCACACACTGGAATATAAAATTTTTTTCTGTAAGTGAGAAGACCTCCTTCGGTCATCTGATAGCCTTCATATTTTACTCCGACGGGATCTTGCTATAGGTACATGGTCATGGTCTGAACAAATGGATCTTTCCTTTGTACATTTCTAACTCTTTCTTTGACATCTGTCTCGCAGGTGCTCACCGCTCCCAGGTGAATTGTGTTCATACTTCTGCTAAGGGCATCGACCACCCTATTTTCCTTACCTTTAATGTGTTTGATCTCGAAATCAAACTTGCTAAGGAGGACCATCCACCTATCTTGTATAGCATTGAGATTTGGTTGATCAAACAGGTATCGCAATCCACAGTGATCTGTCATGAGTACAAATTTTCTTCCCAGGAGGTAATGCCTCCACATTTTCAAGGCATGCACTATGGCAACCAATTCTAGATCATGGGTCACATAGTTGACTTCATGCTCGTTCAATTTTTGGGATTCATAGCAGATCACACTTCCTTCCTGCATAAGGACTCCTCTGAGCCCTTCCTTACAGGCATCTGTGCACACGAGGAAGTCAGCTTCTGGATCGACGATCTTCAACATGGGCGCATGGGTCAGTAGATGTTTTAGGGTTTGAAATATTTCTTCACATTTCTGTGTCCACAGGAATTTTGTCCCTTTCTTCTGGAGGGCAGTGATTGGACAACCAATCTTGGAGAATCCTTTTATAAATCTTTTATAGTATCCTGCTAATCCCATAAAGGATTTGATGTCTGAAACATCCTTTGGGGTAGGCCATTCCATGATAGACCTGATTTTGTCAGGGTCTACCGCTACTCCTTCTTCGGAGAGGACATGGCTGAAGTAATGTATTTCTTTCTGGAAGAATTCACATTTGCTAAATTTAGCATAGAGTTGATGTTCTCTTAGCACTTGCAGTACAAGTCTAATATGCTCTTCATGCTCTTTTCTGTTCTTGGAGTAAATTAATATATCGTCAATAAAAACAAGTACAAATTTGTCCAGGAATTTGCTGAGTACATTGTTCATCAAGCACATAAAAGTGGCAGGGGCATTGGTCAACCCAAATGGCACCACCACAAACTCATAATGACGATACCTCATTCGGAAGGCAGTTTTATGGATGTCTTCACCCTTGATTCGGACTTGATAGTATCTCGACCTCAAATCAATCTTTGAGAAAATAGACGCACCCCCCAATTGATCGAACAAGTCATCGATCCTGGGCAAGGGGTACTTGTTCTTTATGGTTACCTGATTGAGTTGTCTATAATCTATACACAGTCTAAGGGTACTGTCCTTCTTTTTCACGAACAGGATTGGTGCTCCCCACAGAGACATGCTGGGTCAAATATAGCCTTTATCCATCATTTCTTTTAATTGCATCTTGAGTTCAACTAACTCGGGTGTGCTCATCCGGTAGGGTGTCCTAGACATCGACACCGCTCCCGGTGCAAGTTCTATCGAGAAGTCTATGTCCCTTCTCGGAGGTAAATCCGGTACCTCTTCCGGAAACACATCTCTGTATTCTCCCAGGATAGGATGATTTTCAGGGTTTGGTTTTTCATCTTCGATTGCTTTCAACACCTGTATTGCATATAGGGTACATCCCTTTCGACAATACTTTCTCATTTGCAGAGCTGATATTTGTCTCACCGAGACAGGTTTTCAGATCCCTTGAAGGGTTATCCTCTTCCCTTCCTTACTTACACATTCTAAGGTCTTATGGTAACAGT
>ML781811.1:315197-346845 GCA_009831015.1 Picea engelmannii
ATCTGGTACTTGAACATTTAAGTGGGGTAAAAGGAGGTTGCCCCCTCGAAGAGGCTTATTATCTGATATTATCTCTTTTTCAAGGCGTTGAGTACTTTTCTTGAGGTTTTTCTATGCTATATTGATGTTTGGTTCTTAACAATCAATGGCTGTAAGCCTCCCCTGATCCGACGGTTTGGATCCTTTCGGGATTTCAGTGCCTGGGGGTTCGAGATGCAATGATCCCAAAAACCCATGTCATGCAAATCTCTGAATTCTGGTATGGGGATCCATGTAGGAGATCAACGACCCTTGATAGTGTGGATCCAATGGTCCACAGGATTTCAGAACTTTCCTTGAGCTCTGACTGCTCACCACGCGTCTCCCTTGATGGACGATCCAGATTTCTTCGAGACTTCTCTTTGACACTTCTCGCAACTCGCCACTTCGCGAGTTGTAGCGTCAAATCTTGGCACCTCTCCTTCACGAACCCCCGAGAAGTGATATTCATTATCCTTCTCGCGTTCTCACTACTCGGGACTTCGCAAGTCCAAGGGTTGAGCTCTCAGGCTCTTATCCTGCGAATCCCCGAGACGTGAGAAGTCAACGGAACGTTGATTCCCTTCTCCAGGCGACTTGTGTCCACCCATCAATCACGCGGGCCCCACCATAAAATTCTACCACGTGTTCTCTCGTGCTCGGCTCTCGACACTTCGCTACTCAGGAAGTCATAAACGATTCCTTTCAACCTCCGAACTCACAAACCCCCGATATGTGATGTATCGAGACGCCAGATCCCATGAATGTCCTTCCTCTTTGATCAATGACCCGGATCATATTGCAATCTCGCGACTCGGGACTTCGTGACTCCAAGAGTCAGGTCTTCCACCTTCAAACTTACGAATCCCCGATATGCGAAATGGATAGATCTCCGCCACCTGTCCTCTTTGATTAACGACCCAGATCACATCGCGATATCGCGACTCAGGACTTCATGACTCCAAGAGTCGGGTCTTCCAGCTTCAAACTTACGAATCCCCGATATGTGAAATGGACAGATCTCCACCACCTGTCCTCCAACATCGACGGTCCCGATGTCTTCAGGACTTTTGGGACGTAGTCGAGTTCACTCTTCTACCTAAGTAAAGGATTAGATCGACGGATTATAGGGCTTCGATGGGTCCCTGGGATCTACGGTCCAGGATCCTCTTGCGACTTCGCCATTCGTGAGGTCAAGAGACTTCCTCTTCTGCCTCCCGATGTCTGAATCCCCGATAGGGAGGATCTCATGACACATGTCCTCCTGCAGATGGGCGACTCAGATCTATTTCACCTTGTCGCGATTTTTGAGGTCGAGTACTCGGACTCTCATCCTCTGGATCCCCGAGCTCCCGAACGCCGATATCTCGATACAATCTCCTTCTCGGAACTCTCACTCTGCTACTCTTCACGTGAGGTTTAACCTTGTGTAATTCTCGACAGATCCAATGGCTGTCGACTATTTAGACCAAGATCTGATGGCTCAGACCTGTCACTCCATTGCGTCGTTCCTAAGCTGTCTGGACACGAATTCACGGTCTAGATTCTTTCACGGACCTTGGGGATCTACGATCCCGATTTCTTCGCTTCGCGCGAAGATAAAGGAAAAATGGTTAAGGCATTTAACGCCCTCGTTTATTACTTCGATCTAACGGTCGTGAATGACCTCAAGTCTCCCGATAGGATTTCATTCGTTGATCGATACTTATTCTTCGAATCCTCAAGGGATTCTGCGACTTCTGCGCCTCTGCAGAGTCTTTGCACACAAAGTGCTACCTCTTCTGAGCTTCTAAAGAAGGGTGTCGCTATGGGGAGATTTATCCAGGGTATCACCCGAGATGGATGAGGGTATAGGTTTCCCGAGAAACGGCTTGAATTATGAATTGATTCAATGTGCGTATATACATATAAATCTATTTATAGACATAAGCCATACGTGGCCCTTCCATTATAAGCATGCAACCACCATTTCAGAATCAAAACACTACATAGGCAATCTTATACTCATACCATTTATAAAACTGCACAGACTATGAGCATAGATGTCAGCATATGAATTTCAAGGTGCAAGATGTAAAACACTTATCAGAAATAACACCAGAAATGAGTGCAACTGCTGAGAGGGGTGCTCGTTTCCACCCAACCGTAGGCTCACCGACTCCCAACGGATTTACCACTAGCCACCCCCGAGCTGAGACCACGATGCTATGAGACTGTGTCTCGATTTTCCAATGACCGAGAATGAGGGTTACTCTCCCCCTTCTCTGCTATCACTCACTCTGCATATCTCTAGAGTTCTTCTTTCTTCCCTCGCGTCTGCCTCTTCTCACTCCTTCCTCACGCATTTTCCTCTTGCGAGGTTGCATGTGGCACGATTTCCCTTGCGGTGGTCAGGTTCGAGGCTCCTACGGATGGGCGGTTCACTTCCCCCATCCCTCATTAATTCCTGAGGATCCATCTACCTACCAGCCTACGAGTAAATTATTTTGGGACAGCGAGATGCTCTTGGTTCTCCGGGCCAGTGAAGTCCAAATACAGTATTGGTTTCGGTGGAATTTAATGCCACCTTTCTAGGTGCCTTCCACCACCTTTCTTCAGCCATCATGGTCTTTTTTTTCAGCATATCCCTCTCAGCAGTCCTGCAATATATATATATATAATCTTATTTACATTCATCGACCTTTTTCACAAGGTCCATTCACATCACACATTCACATTCTTGAGTTTGCCACAGTTCTTGGCCAGTATAGTTATTTTTACAAACTGGGGGAAACAAGGTGGTACATCACCTTCAACAAATTGACGTTCTAAACGACCTTGACCAAATTGTTTCTTCATGTGATTCTGAGCCATGGAAAAATTGTCTTTGAGGGAATGAATAATAGCCTCTCAGACTGTAACATTTTTGTCAACCTCCTGAACCTTCGAAACCCTTGGCATGCATGAGAGAACCGACGGTGTCTTTTGGCCATATACTGCTTCAAAACGAGTCATGCGAATAGTTGCATGGTAAGATGTGTTGTACCACCATTCAACTAGGGGTAACCATTGATCCCATTGATTTTTCCTCTCATATGCAAAACACCTCAAATATGTTTCCAAACACTTGTTGACAATTTTAGTTTGGCAATCCATCTGGGGGTGATAGGTGGTGTTGAGATGCAATTGGGCGCCCTGTAGCTTGAACAATCCCTACAAAAAATTGTTGGTGAAAGTGGGATCTTTTTCAGAGACAATAGAATGAGGCATGCCATGTAGCTTGAATATATTATCCATGAATATTTGAGCCATTGTGGATGTTGTGAATGGGTGTTGAAGAGAATATAAATGAGCATATTTGGAAAGACGACCAACAACCACCATGATGACTAATTTATTTCCTGATTTAGGTAGGCCAACAATGAAATCCATAGAAATATCTCTCCAAATAGAAGGGGGGATCGAAAGCGATTGGAGTGTTCCCGAAGCTTTGATTGTTTCTCCCTTGTTGCATTGACAAACCTCACTTTCGACCACAAAGGTGCGAACGTCCTGTTTCATACCTTCCCAAAAAAAAGAATGTTTGACCCTTTCACAGGTTTTGGTAAACCCTGAATGCCCAGTTTTGGGGGAAGCATGAAGTTCAGAAAGCACCATGGATTTAAGTTGCGATTGTTTTCTTAAATACAAATGAACTTGTAGTGAATCTATTCATTATGCCAAGATTACCCTGGAGAAGTTGGAGAATTGTGTTGCAATTGGTGGATCGTGCTAGAAATTTTGGGTTCTTGCAACTATTCCTGACAAACAACTTGGAGCCAATCTGGTATAATGAAGGAGAGGGAGAAAAGGGACCTATCTTCTTCATACTTTTGGGAAAGAGTGTCTGCAACTACATTTTCCTTTCCCTTCTTGTAAATGATCTCATATTCATAGCCAACTAGCTTGGTCACCCATTGTTGTTTCTTCGGTGATGAAATTTGTTGTTCCTGAAAACACTTGAGACTCTGATGATCAATGTTAATTTGGAAGTGTTGTCCCAATAAATAAGGATGCTAGAGATCCATAACATGTAGAATAACTAAAATTTCCTTTTCATAAATGGATTGGCCCAAATGTATCTCGGAAATTTGTTTGATAGTGAAGGCCAAAGGCCTACCATACTGCATGAGGATGACCCCAATTCCTTTACCAAAAGCATCACATTCTACTACGAAAGTCTTTGTGAAGTCTAGAAGTGGTAGGACAGGGGTCGAGCACATAACATATTTCAAGGATTTGAAGGAGTGATCAACAATTGGAGTCCAAGTGAAAGAATTGTTTTAAAGGAGACCAGTGAGAGGAGCTGCAATTTTTCCATAATTTCGAACAAACTTCTGATAATAGCCTGTTAAACCCATAAAACCACACAAGCTCTTAAGAGTTTTAGGGAGAGGCCAATCCTACATAGCTTCAGTTTTCTTAGGATCCACCCTTACACCATCCTTGCCGACAATATGACCCTGGTACTCCACTTCTAAGGCTCCAAAGGAACATTTAGAGTGTTTGAGGAAACGTTGGTGCTGAGAGAGTAGATGGACAACTTTAGCTACATGGGTGAGACGGGATGTCCAAGTTTTACTATAGATGAGAATATCATCAAATAAAACTAAGACAAAATGATGGAGAAAAGGATAGAAGACATGATTCATAAGACTTTGGAAAGTAGAAGAAGCATTACACAGGCCAAAGAGCATTACCAAGAACTCCTAGTGACCTTCATGAGTTTGAAATATAGTCTTGGGAATTTCTACTTCTTTCATATGGATCTAGTGGTATCCAGAACACAGATCAAATTTGGTGAAGTATTGAGCACCACTCAATTCATTCAAGAGGTCATCAATGAAAGGAATGGAGAATTTGTCTTTGATTGTGAATTTGTTGAGGGCAAGAAAATCAAGACACATGCACCAAGTACCTTCTTTCTTGAGTACCATGACCACTGAGGAAGAATAGGGACTGGTACTAAGATGGATAACACCCGCTTCTAGAAATTCATGAAATGTTTTATCAATTTCATTCTTCTAGGCAAAGGGATGTCAATAGGGGAAAAATTGGGAGGAAGACTACCCAGTATGAGAGGGATTGAATGATCATGGACTCCACAGGAAGGGGGAAGGGCTTTGGGAGTGGTAAAAACAACTTGGTGGTGGAAGAGGATAGATTGGAGGTCGAGATTCATAAAGGGTGTCTCAATAGCTTGAATGGAGTGGATTTGGAAAATAATTCCATAATGACCCTTTTTTAGGAGCTTTTCCATGCGATGGGAACTGATGATCTCATGGGATCCTGCGGTGATGCCTTAGAACTTATTGTGTTTTCCTTCTTGTTGGAATTGCATGGTTAATTCCTTAAAATCCATGAGAATGGGGCCCTGAGTGCGTAACCATTCGACACCAAAAACAATGTCACAACCACCCATGTCTATATAAAACATATGAGATTTCAGATGATACTAACCAATTTGGAGCTGCACATTTTCACAATGTCCCCCACATTTCATAGAACCTCCATTGACAATCATGATTGAAAATTATTGACGGCACGGATGTAACAATTGACTTCTTGGGAAATTCAACGATGAATAAAATTATGGGTGCTACCACTGTCCACAAGGATGATGATTTTCCAATTTTTAATGTAACCAATTAATTTGAGGTTATGGGGAGCAAAGAAGACAGTGAGGGCATTAAGTTAAATCACTGGTTCAAGTTCCAGTGGATAAGAGGGTGGGGTCAGATCAGATGGTTGTGGTAGCTCATTCGTAGGTGAAACAACAACCTCTTACGTAGGAATATCCTCAGTCATGGCCATAAAAATCTTTTGTTCCTTACACTTGTTCCCTCGAAAATATTTGTCATCACAATTATAACAAAGACCCTTGAGATGGCGTTCAACCATTTCGACCCTGGTTAATTTCTGGATCTTGAGGGGAGGTGAAGGAGGGGTGGAATTGGTGGGTTTAGGGTTAGGAGGAAAGGATGGTTTGCATATTTGGGAGGAGACAATATGTTGTTCTTCCTTGTCTCATTGAGTAGCTTCCGAACAAGTATGGGGAGGTTCCATGAGAACATGGACACAAATTTCATCTTTTAGCCACTAATAAAGCATTCCCTGAAGAAATCACCTGGCATACCCTCCGTTATGAAATTCAAGTGCTCAAATGTCACGATAAATTCTTCCACTGTCCCATACTACTTCAACTTGGTCAAACGACCTAAGTGGTGGGTACCAGAGTCAAAGAGGTCATAAAGCTCTGCAACAAATTGTGTCCAAGGAACATACCCTTGGCATTCCTTTTTATGCCATTGACACCTTTGCCAAAATTCCGAATCTAGATGTAGGATACCATAATAGATCTTGGCTAAATCATCAATAATTCCATGCAAAGAGAAATAATGTTCCATTTGAGTGACCCAGCCTGTGATACGAGCCATCAAATTTGTTCACCTCAATTTTGGGAAGGCGGAGGTCTCAAGGAAAGTGGGAAGAATGAGGACCTTTGTAATGGGAACGATCATGGTCTTCCTGATAGGATGGTTGTTCATAAGAGGAAGGGTTCTGGGAACTTCCCATCAGGTGGTCAAGTGTGGCTTTGATGTCTTTGATGTGGGCACATTGAAACTTGAGGATTTGAACAGAGGAATTGAGTGAACTAATGTTGGAATTGATATTCTTGATGTCCTCCTTGTGTTGAGGTTGTTAGCAACCAATACATTAAGTTCTTGGGCGCGGGTGTTGGCCATTTGGAAAAATGGTCAGGAAAACGGGAGAGGGGGGGGAGGGGAAGCAGGGGGTCGGGAGGGTTGGGTGGGACCACTGATAAGAATGGTGTTAAGTGATATATACCACTATGATCGAGGAGAAAAGGGGAATCCAATGGGATAGGGGCCAAATAAGGGTGTCAGAAAAGGGGTCGGATCCATTAAAAACAATGTGTTTAAAATGATAGGTACTACGAGAATCAGGGAGAAGAGAGGAATCCAATGGGATAGGTCCCAAATAAGTGTGCTGGGGGGACCACTATACTCATTTTTTTTATTCTACGGAGTTATACTCCGATTTGAAGAATGTTGCAGTGTTGAAAGGCCCAAATTATTAATAGTAAAAAATGTGTAGGAATTTATCAACCAGAATGTAGGAGGTAAAGTTGCATAGTAATAGATATTGTCTGTGTTGTTTATGTTTCCTTCCCAAGGGTTAGGGTACTCATGGTTTCTATAGATAAGGTTTTTCCCTGTGCTATAACTCTTCGATATATGTGCAAGGTCCAACAGTAGTACTTGACCCAATATCTCAGGGCACCGACTAAGGAGGCTAGGCCGTGTCCTTAGCCATACTACCTGACTACCCAGGTACTAGAGAGTATCTTCCTAAATTTTGTTCTTGATGGAACTATAACAGTCAGACGGTTGAATGGTTTATCTATGGAGGGCTTCAAGATATCTAGGTCGATCCATATACAAGTGTTGTCTGATGCACTACCACTTGAAGGGGTACCAATAGGGGTTACAAGGGTGGCCAACTATGTGCGCTTAAGTACCACTTGTAGTTCCCACGTGTATGCTTCCCCGACCATGGATTTATGCATGGAACGACAAATCTCTGTAGTTTTAAGACACCAAAATATTTCTCTACCTTGAAAAAAAATAACCCACAATTTTCTGTCAAAGAAAGTGCTCTGATACCAATTGTAAGGTACCAGATCTATTACAATAGCTCAAAACAGAAATATTGCAGAGAATAATAACAGAACAACACAATAGATTAAACCACAACACCAAAATAATACCTTTATTGATAGGAAACAATGTTCACTTGCCTCTTCGAGGAGGAAACCTCCAACATACTAGCGCTGTATTGCAATAATTCTCAAGACAAAACTTATCATACCCTCTACTCCTATTTATACTAAATCTATCTATCAAAAGAACCATCTAGAGGAAGATCCTTCTAGAAGCCGAATCTTCTAATAGGTCTTCTTACATTTGACTTATTCTTCCTTATTGCTAGGCCTTATTAATATCGACCTTTATTACATGGAAATATATTATTCTACCTACATGAGGTGTTAGGGGGGTTAGGCCCCTAACATTTTTCTTGTCAATATGCCTATCTTTTGTTTGTTTTTTTTCCTAAATATTTTTTACCACCCATTTTCCTTCACTTCTGCCCAAAATCCAGCATGACACTGATGATAAAATCATAAGGTATGGAAGTTTATATTTTGATTTCCTAAATTTAACAACTGAATTCGATTTTGTTATTATTGTTTAAAAATCTAGGATATTTTTGTAATTACTTTCTCGATACCATATGTGCAGAAAAATAGTAGAAGGTCAACAATATGATTCATTATCCTCATATGGTGTGTTGATCGTATCTCTAACCGATTTATTCTAAAAATCCTCGATCAAGGACAAATTCAAGCCAGATGTCAAGTAATGGTCATTCCACAACAACAAAATAGAAATCTTATTTTCCTCTTTAAAGATTTTTCTCAGATCTCGAATTGATATTTTGTAGCAAGAAACAATTTGTTATAGATATACCAAGTGATATTAGGAAAATTAGTTAGTGCACTTGAATTATAAATAGTTAAGTTTGCAACGAACTTAGGGGGGGGGGTTTGGACTACCAAAGGCATATTTCTCGTTCCCAAACGCTGCTAAGTTATTTCTACACCTGAGACCAGAATATTGAAGAACATTTGGTATTACTATTCAAATATATTTTATTATCTTTGTATCTCACTTGGAAAATTATCTTGTTTTGAATTTGAGTTTGTTGTTCTCAACAAATTTTAGTTTCAATCTTGATTAAAATAGAGTTGTTATCTTTTTCATTAGAGTGAAGAAAATTGCTACAGAGTTGCATTCTTGTTTACTGTATATTTAATTTCCCTTCTTCCATTCATTATAAAACCTTTTATAAGTTGTTTCTTATATGAAGTATAACACTAGTTGTTTTGTGGATGATTATTTCTATAAATAACTATATAATCTTAAAATAATGATAAAATGTGAGAGTTCTTTCTTGCATGTTGGTCATGTATATTTTTATTTTTTCTTAATATATGTTAGCCGATCTAGTTTATTCAACAATTGTTCAATTCTTTGAAGATTGTTGATAAACTGTTGAAATATGATAACCTATTTATATAGGTTTTTAGCTTACACTTTTTGTATGAAAAAGTCTTAAGCTAATTTATGGTTATCATTCAAGTGTAGATGTTGATGGTTTATATCTATTCTTAGAAGAATCATCAATAAATTTTGATTATTCTCAAAGCCAATGAATTCTTTCTATATGCTTTAAAGAATCCATTTCTCTTCATATACACATATTAGTCACGCTCTCATTTTTTAGATAGAATCACAACTTTTGTTTCCTTTCAGGATAATTTCAGAAAAGATCTAATCACAAAAAAATAAAATTCTCTTTTTAAAGAGAAAGTTTGTTAAGTGGCAAGTCGATCCCACTAAATCTGTTGGAAACTACCATCCCAAATGAAAACTATACTAATTGGCGCTTGTGATTAGCAGTTGTCCCCTGTTACATGAGAGAATTTTCCCACTTGTCAACAATTGGTGCTAGGAGGGCTGAGTGACATGCATGGTTGGTAAATCATCTAGTGGGGGTAAACCATTGCAATCATCTCGAACCAAATCACCTCCCAAAAGGATTCCTAAATATACTAGTGTAACTACATATCTTAAACAAGGTTCGATGTCCAATTCACCCGGAATTATAGAAATTCCATAAGAAGTAGAATCTTAATTCAACTCTATATAACCATCTTCAATTGAGCTTATTGATTCTTCTATTTTTGAAGAAATTTTTGTTATCAATCCACAACTTCAGTTATCAAGGGTGTTAACTAGAGCACATATTAAGGAAATTGTTCAACCTTCTATCGAATTCATCATCCTAGAAAGAACTAGATAATCAAATAAAGACAAGGGAAATGAATTAACTTTTCTCTCTAGACGTAACCATTTGTGTCAAATCTCGAATATATTAAGGGGATCTGAAGATCCTAGTGATTATCTAATCAATTTCCCATATCATCTAGGGTCAAGTAAACCCCCATATCCACCATAGAGTCCACCTCACACTCATGTTGGATCCCAACCACCTTCGCGACCATAGGGTCCACCTCACACTCCTGTTGGATCCCAACCACCTTCACCACCAAGAGGTCCTAGACAAACCTTTCCACTAAGTCCTAGACAAACTCAAGGTAGAAGAATGGCTAGGGTACCTAGGTGACCTTGGCTTACTCCTAGAGATGTTGTAGTTCCTGGTGATATTCATGACCTTCCCAAAAATCCTGAAAAAAATCTACCAAAATTTGATCCTGATTATAGGGAATCTCCGGAAGATCACATTAGTAAATATATGTTAGCAGTTAACTTAAAAGGCGTGCAATATAAAGATGTTGTTTTTCGTTTATTCCCATATACTTTCAAAGGAAAAGATTCCATGTGGTATTTTACACTACCACAAGGATCAATCACAAATTGGAATGATTTTGAAACTTCTTTCATGAAAAATTTTGGAGACGAAAAAACTATGTCCATCTTAGTTTTAGAATTATTAAGAATAAAAATGGCTCCTAAAGAAAAAATTAAATATTTCAACCAAGGATTCTTAACATTAATGAATAAAATCCTAGAAGATTCTAGGCCTCTAAGAAATGTAATTATTGAATTTTATACTTTAGTGTTTCCATCTTCTATTGCTATTTTTGTTAAAAGGGAAAAAAAGACAAATTTGGCAGATGTTTTCCAAGAAACCCTAGAGGTAGAATTAGAAATGCTTAGTGTTGCAAATAAAATATCAGCTGAAGAAAAAAGAGTTTTTCAACCAGCTAGGAAACATATTATGGTTAAAACTACTGATGAAAAAAAGACAAAGAAACTTTTGATATGGATGGTCTTCATAGAATGATTCATAAATTGTTTAACGATATTTTTGATCTCAAGAGAAATGAAGGAGAAATCTCATCATATAGAAGATATTGGAAACCTTCTTTTAGAAGAAATCATCCACCACCTAATAATCCTAGTTGTCCTCCTAAAGAGATACACATTGAAGAGTTTTCTTAAGATAATTATTTCTGAGTGCACGAAGCCAATAATTCTGAAAATAAATTTCCATCCTTTATTAATATGTTCAAAGTTTTTGTTGCAATGGAGGAAAATGAAGAAGGATCACCGGGACAAGAAAAACAAAGAGACGATCAAAATATTGAGCCATCAATCAACCTCTTTTGGGATTCTATTCGTGGGATAAGTAATGATGATATTGAAGAATAAAGATCTGAAGAAATTTGTATTTCCCAAACAAAAATTAAATGGATCCCTTCCACTTCTGAAGCAACAACTACTCCTTCTTCGTAAAAAAAGAAAATACCTTCAAATAAGGTAAATTCTTCTCAAATAAGATCACCCTCTGTTCCTAATGTTTTATACTATGATATTGTAGAAGATTAAAAAAAGACAAGATCCAATATTTCTCTTTTTGAATTAACCAAAAAAACTCAACAAAAAAATAAGTCAATGCAGGCCTTGCAATCAAAATCTGAAAAAGAAAAATCAGCTCCAAAATTTTCTAATATAAATGTTGCCCTAATTTGAGGAAAATTTGGTTCTCATACTCCTCCTTTTCTCTTGACTTTCGATATTTTTAATCAAAATGTACATAATTGTTTAGTTGATTCAGGAGCATCTTTCAATGTCATGCCCTATTCGATATGTAATAAATTGAACATAGAGCCCAAAAAATATGCTATACAAATAGAACAATTAGACAGGTCAAGTGTAAAAGTGTTAGGAGAATTAAAAGATGCATTCATTAGGTTGTTCTCAAATACAAAATTTCATCAAACCATTGATATCATAGTAGTTGACATCCCAGAGGCCTATGGTTTACTTTTAAGCAGAGATTGGTCAGAGAAACTACATGGATTCTTCTCAACAAAATGGTCGCATATGCGGTTGCCTTTTAACAGATGACCAAATCAAATAAAGGTAGAATGAGAACATGATATGAAATACATTGTTACATATTTGAATGATCCTAGTGAGCCTATCATGTTCACAGATACTATATTGGGAAAATTTTTCATAGACTTGTTTTTTGGTAATTTTTTCTGTAGAGCCGTCACCTTTTCTCAAGATAGGTTTGCATTCTGAAATTTTACATGTTACCCAGATTCCACATTTTGATTATTCAAAAGTAGACGATATTGACTCAATAAATAAAATTAATTTTGGACTTTGTATTTTGATGGTTGTAAGTCAAATGAAGGTACAAGAGCTAGTTGTATTCTCATAGATCCTTTAGGAAATAAAACACTGATGGCATGCAAACTTGGATTCGATTGCACGAATAATACTGCAGAGTACAAGGTGTTGATGAAAAGGAATGACATTATCCTAATACCAATATTTTCAATTTCTACCTAGCTAGAGAAAAATAGTTAGGATTATCACCTTGTGTTTATAGCCTCTTTTATAAAAATTTCAATTAATTCTCAAGAAATATGTCCTTGGAAATAAAGTTATCTTTTATAATTGAAGTATGTCAAAGAAAAATAAAATATTTATAACAGAAAATATTTTTAAAGTTTTTGAGCAACTTTAGAAATAGAAACCTGATAAAAGATTACACAGAAAACTCAAATGAGACTTCAAAATGATCCAAAGATTTTATTTATTCAATTTTTAAATACAACCAACAACATTCTTCATACCCAAAATATAAGGACTAGAATGAGACTTAGTAATAAAATATGGTATATTACATCATATAGAGGCTACTGGTATCTTTATGTGAAACCAAGACTGAAACAAAGATAAAATAACGGGCCACAAATTCCATTTCCTTGACTCTGCACAAAATCATTAATTAGTACTGAAAAACGATCCATAAATATAGTAAGAATCCACAGACTATCATAGATAACTGATCAACCTTGTGAAGTACATCAACAAATCGATACTTCTTGGCTCTCCTTATTTCCACCTTTAGTAGGATCTTGCTATCAAGAAGAAATCCTTAACACTTATGTATTCCAGAGATGAATGGAATAGTAAATTAATCTCACTTAAGAAGCAAGAACAAACCTTATTAGAGTTGTTCTCTCTATCACTCTCCCTTGCTTGTCCCTTGAAATCTTCTTTTATTTGTCCAAAAGTATTTTGAGAAGTTCAACTACTTTTAGTTAAGTCATTAACTAATTTTAGTTAATGGGGAAAACTCATAAAATAATAATAATATTTAATGATAAGAATAAAATAAATACTAACTAATAGGTGGGGACCCCCTAATGACTTTTTGTTTAATTTTTAACATATCCTCCTTGTTCCTCCATGAAAATATACGAATGTATGTCATTAAGCATCCATTTAATCATCAACATAAAATGTATACAAATCAACTCATAATTCATTTGTAAACACCCTTGTGACTCCCAAATGATAAATATATTTATTAAAAATAAATATATCAAATTGTTGTCTAAGTCAAAAAGTTGTCACAAATATGTCAAAATAAATATACCATCAACTGCCCCAAAAATAATAAAGTTGTGAAAATATCCAAACATGATAAATAATCAACCTATCCCAAGGATGTAATTGTCTAAAAATAACCATAACTTTCCTCAACAATAAAATCATAATAACACTATAAAATAATAAGTCATATTTTTTATGTGAGGCAATTGCCTCTGTTTACTTTCTTGTGGCTTTATGACTTCCAAACCTTCATCAATTGGTGCTTTAACTCTTGTTGTTAATGCTTTTGGATGCATGTACTCAAAGGAAATATGTTTTCTTTCATTTTGGGGATGCTTGGCATGAGAAGTGACTGGATGTGAGGAAGTTATTGACTAATCAGAATTGACAGACTAGGAAGGTCGTTTTCCTTTGCTAGGCTTGGGCTCTTGAAATTGAGATTTAATATTCTTCAATCGATGAGAAGAATGGGCATGTGAATATTCTGATGAAATATGGAGGGCATATCACTTTGGAGGAGGTGGAGGTAATGGAAATGAAACCACGGGCCATCCTTGGGTTTGATGCTAAGGCGGATTAATAATTTCATTCCAACCATCATTGGCTGGAATATCAGGAGGTATTGAAACATGTGGTGGTATAGGGATACCATAAATCCTTGGATGAGGTTGAATGGGTGGTATTTCAGGTGGAGGATGGGGTTGGAAGGCCCCTTGTCCTTCTAAGTTCAAGAAACTAGTTTGTAGGAGTTGATTAAACTCCTTAGATTCGACATTGAAATGGATTGAGAAGTGGAGTCTTTTATTTCCCCCAAAATAATTAATCCTTGTCCTTCTTCCCTTGTTTCCTGTGCCACCACTACCTCTATTGAAGAAACTCATCTATAAGTATAAGGTAAAGTTAGAGCATGCATACAATAGATAATACACATCAAATACTATTTGCATAAAATAACTTAGAAATAGCTTTGCTGACAACCAACAACATACAAACAATCAAGGAGACACAACAAAAATTAGTTAAGATTATCAATTCTTCCCATCAAATCTTCTTCATTACATAAGTAATTGTTATTCAAGAACATTGGAGAAACAATGTATTTGGGAAATATCATGGGATTGTAATGTGAGAAAAGTGAAATAATGGCAAGGGAATGTAATGGAACATGTTAAAAAATAATAATCATCGAACACAAAATATCTTCATAATTTCCTTGTCAATTTTACATCCACTTCTGCCAATCCTTAAATTTTGAAAATTAACCATGCATCAATGGGAAAACCTTTTGAATTAAAATGAATATGGAATTGGGAGTTGGGAATAATTCATGAAAAGTGAAAATATGGAGGAGTTGGCCCTGAGCAATAAAAAATAAATTTATCAAATATAATCATCCCGCAACATACTCTGATCATAATTGTATGCATATCCCCCATCATAATGTATTCTTTTTTCCAATATTGATATCAATTTACCATGAAGTGTTTTAATTTCATACCACAAGAGGAAAAATAAATGAGCATTTGAAATGATATATGAATATGGGAATGGAGGAATAGCTTACGAAAAGTGATAACATGAGGGAATTGGTCCCATGAATAAGAAATAAAACATTACAATCCTCAAAGAAGATCTCATTTCATTTAAATATTCAAGCCATGAGAAATAATAACTGACAATTGCAAACATATGCCAACCTTTATCTATTCTTTTGCTTCCAACAATAGTGTTTTAATCAAGACAAAATTTTCTAAAACAATGAATTGCAATTGTCCAAGCTAAGTTTAATTTTTTAGCAACATGTATATGTACTCAGCATGTGAACAATCAGTGAATCGTTACAACTTATATCACCAGCCAAAATCACAGTGAAGATCGAAACTGGGTTTGTGCATTCTTATCACAAGTAATGTGTTTATTTTAATCTCAACAAAGTATTAATCATAACTCTTAAACCTAATATATCATCAAAAGACATTCATTATCTTGTAGTTCACTTGTTTAAGTATTCGGGTTCGAAATTGAACCATTTACAAATATTTTTTTTCACAAAGAAATCATATAGGTATGGCCAATGAAAATATATAATGTACATATTAATTCAAAAACAACCCTCTTCATCCATTGTAGTAACCCAATCAACAAATTATAGTCTCTTTCCATTAAAGCCATGACCATTAATCAAACCAAATAATTCCCTTCATGAAAAATCAACATAATGTCAAAAAAGGGGTAGACATATGAAACAAATTCTTCATTGTGTAAAGATGCAGAAACATGGTTTATCATTGAGGACAATCTCAATTACTTTAGGAAATGACAATGCATGGTTTTGAAACTGGACCATGCATATTCTTTGAAAAATAAATAAACCTTGGCTCAAGATAGTATCTCTAAGATAGATAAATGTGAAAATTCAACCCAAACAGAGATTCGAAAAACCCATAAACCCTAACTCCATGCATAAAGTATTACCATATGACACATGCTTCCTTCAAATGTATAATGTCATTACATTGAGGTGGAAATATGGTTCTAGTAGTGAAAATCCATTATGAAAGGGAACATATGGTGAATGATACTTAGACTGTATCGATACTAAACAAAGGTTCAAGACCCAATATTCACATGAAAATGTGTCAAAAGAGAAAACCATGGCGACCCATTGTAAAACCCAACAAGATTTTCTTTTCTTTTGGATGGACGTTAACCAATAAGGTAAATAGTGAGAGCATATCAAACTCATGATTCTTAAGAATAAAATAAATGCTACAGAATGAGTCCCAAAGTAAAAACAAAATTAAATTGCAGTCATACAAAGCTATCTCTAAATTATTATTGCAAAAATTCAACATGCATTTGATGAGAACAAGATACAACTACATACCTTTACTTCACACTTGCCTTTTCCCTTGAGAAAGATTAGTTTTAGTGCCAGAACAACCACAATTTAGGGTTGACAGAGGTACTCTCTCTAAAATCAATTCCAAAAACAACAAAATGAAAATGTTAGAACGTTCAAGGGTGGTAACCTCCACGAAAATCTTGAGTCTTATGCATTGAATGCATGGGACTTCACATCTTCCAAACATTAACTCCTTTTCCAGATTAACATTCCACTAACAACCACAATGAATATAAATGCAATATATTGTTCCACATATGCAACTTATCATGTGCTTCATATCCATATCATCAAGGGCTTAATGCCATTTGGAACAGTGGCCGAGACTTCCCAACCAATCTTCTTTTCAAATTAAAACCACAATCGTTACCACCCAAATGATGCGACAACATATACATGTCATAGTGAATGTTAAAACATTCAATATGAAAGCATATAATATACCATATGAGTTGTTTTGGAAAGAATTTCCAACTCCTTAACTTCATCATTCCACCTTTCAATATAGAAAAGACATAATATATGAAACCCTGACATTATCATATAATGTGTGAGGTTGTATTATGTAGTTGAGTATCATTTCATGTTGGAAATAATCAACCAAATTTTAAAAGTATGGACTACCATATCACCCAAATTTCAACTTGCATATGCTAATAGAACCTTGCAACATGATACCAACTTTTGATGACGCGAATAATACAACAACCATATACATGATAAAATGACCATGCATTTTTTCCCATACTTTTGTTGTTATAACTAATATATTAGGTAAACAATTATACTTTTTAATCACCATATACTGGACAAACCCCAATGAATAATCAATATGCAACAATATACCTTTGATAAAATTACTAACATCAAGTGCTATCATTAACTCTTGTAACAAGGGGAATGCCAATTTTTCTTTCTTTTGTTAGGGGGTCCCACCTTTAGTTTAGTATTTATAAATAATAGATAATAAGAATTTTAAGAATAGTGCCTTGCGATCATTTGCAGGCTTGGTGGCTTAGTTGGTGATTTTATGAGTCAACACATGGCTCTTATTCAAGGCCTCAGGAAACCAATTGATTTGAAAATAAAAGGAATAAAAGTGGCTGGTGATTTTGAAATCGTAATTAAATCAGTAAATAATATGATTCATTGTGTTTCTAATCGCCTAAAAACTACTAATGTGAGGTAATGAAATTAATTTATCACTTCGAAGCATTTGAAATACTATCTCTATTTCGAGCATTAAATATTGAAGTTGATTTGTTAGCCAATGTTGCTTCCGGATTTATCCCTTCATCATATTTTTCTCCAGATAAATCTTCGGTTGAATTGATTTTCAGATCTTTAGTCCCCAATAACATTACAAATTGGAGGGTATTTGATGACAATGATCAAATCATTAAGTTTTTAACATAGGAAGAAACTTTTAAAGATTCTATTATTGATGAGAATCAACATGATTAGGAAATACATGAAACATCTTTAGGTAATGTATCTTTTTTCAGAAAATGGTATTCCAAAGAATGTAGTAAATTTAGAATTTTTTTATGATTTCCAAGATAAATGATAAATTCAAAAAAAGGATAAATTGCAAAACTAACAACTTCTCAATGCAATATGAAACAATAAATCTAGGAACTGAACAAAATCCTCAAAATATCAAATTAGGAATAAATTGCTCTCCTTTAGAGTGAAATCCTTTCAGTTTTTTTTTAAGGAATATAAAGACATATTTGCATCGACTTATGATGATCTCAAAATCTATGACACAAAAATCATTCAACATGTCATTCCTACTAGAAGTGATGCTAAGACAGTTCAACAAAAACTTAGAAAAAATCATCCTAATCTTGAACCACAAATCAAAAGAGAATTAAACAAATTGTTTCAAGATAAAATTATCTTCCCGGTTAGACATTCACATTAGGTTTCTACTTTAGTTCCAGTTAGGAAAAAAATGGAGATATTAGGATTTGCATCGATTTCCAAAATTTGAACAAAGCTTTAGAAAAAAATGATTATCATGTTCCTCCAATGGAACAAATTTTACAAAAGGTTGTTGTGGATGAATTTTTTTCCTTATTAGATGAATTCTCTTGTTATAATCAGGTCTTTGTGTCACAACCAGATCATATTAAAATTACCCTTAGAACTAAATGGGGAACCTATGCAGACCGAAAAATACCATTTGCTTTGATCAATGCCGGAGCTACATTCCAAAGAGTTATGGACATCACTTTTATAGGTATTATAAACAAATCCGTGGTTCTTTATCTTGATGACATTATAATTTATTCTAGAGATAGGAGTGAACATGTTCATCATTTAAGACAATTTTTTTATTGATGCAGGGTATACAAAATTTCCTTAAATCCCAAAAAGACTATTTTTGCAGTTACAGAAGGAAAGCTTTTGGGTTTTATTGTGTCTAAACTTGGGATTACAATATATCTGGAGAGAAAAAAAGCTATCTCACAAATTTCTTTTCCTCATAATAAAAAGAACATGCAATTTTTGTTGGGGAAAATTAATTTTGTAAGAAGATTTGTCCCAAGCTTTGCTGAAATTGTTAAACCATTACAGGATATGATTAAAAAGAACTCTATGTTTGGATGGGATGAAAAAGAAAGATAATCTTTTGAAAATATTAAAGAAGCAATTATTCAAGCTCCTTCTTTAATGAGTCCATATTTCAAAAAAGATTTTATTTTGTATACTTTTGCATCTGATGTTTCTTATGCAACTATTTTGACTCAGAAAAATGTTGAAGGTTTTGAAATCCCCATATCTTTCACGAGTTCTCGTTTACAAGGAGAAAAATTAAATTATCTTGATATTGACAAACAAGCTTATGTTGTTTTTAAAGCAATAAACATTTTCATCCGTATCTTTTTAAATCACATATGAAGTTCATTGTACCTTATCCTTCGATCAAAAATTTGTTAGTTTAGAAATATTTGGGTGACAAGAGGGAAAATTGGATGAATACACTTCAGGAATATGACCTTGAGATTAAACCTCCAAAGAGCATAAGAGGACAAGGTTTGTGCAAATTAGTAGTTGATTCATATAATTATCAGGTAAGTGATCAAAGTGGATGGGAAAATTAACTTGAGGTGAGTAATGATGTCTTATATGTAATCACACCAACCTTTTCATGGTATAATGATATTAAGTACTAGTTGACTCATGGTTCTTCTCCTGAATCTCTAGAGCCTAGGAAAATAAGAGCTTTAAGATTAAAATCAACAAAATACAAATTGATTGATGGAGCACTCTTTAGAAAGAATTATGATAATGTGTTTCTAAGATTCCTTTAAAAACTGGATACAGATAAATTATTGGCTCAACTTCATGATGGACCAATCGGTGGTCATTTTGGAGGTGAAGCAACTACACACAACTTCTAAGGGTTGGTTACTAGTGGCCCACTTTATTCCAAGATGCTTATTCATATGCTAGGAAATGTAAATTATGCCAAAAATCTACCGGGAAAGAAAATAAACCTACAATGTCATTACAACCTGTTGAGGTTGAAGTTCCATTCGAACAATGAGGATTAGAAATTCAAAGAAATCAATCCCAATTCCTCATAGCTCCACAAGTATATTCTAACTGCGACATATTACTTCACACAATGGACTAAGGCCATTCCTCTAAATCAAGTTAAGGAAGATCATGTGATTTTATTCCTTAATTAGTTCATAATTTCCAGGTTTGGTGTTCCAAACTCTTTAGTTTTTGATAATGCATAATACTTCTCATCTCTTAAAATTATTGGATTTTCTATGGAACAAGGCATCATAAAAAAATATTTTGCAAATTATTAGCCTCAGGGAAATGGTTTAGCAGAATCAACCAATAAAAATTTAATTCAAATCTTAAAAAAGATGGTTCATGAACACCAAATAAATTGGCACAAACAACTTTATAATGCATTATGGGAAAACCAAGTAACCCCTAAGAAATCAATAGGAAATTCACATTATTTCTTATTTTATGGTAAATAGGCCATTTTACCCCCAAATATTTTTCTTGCTTATTTACAATTAGCCCAGTCTTTCCAAGAAGAACCTTGCTCTAAAATGCATATGAGAATTGATGAATTAATTAAATTGGAAGAAGAACGTGATAAAACCAAAGAAATTTTTCATGAACATCAAGTAATAATCAAGAGATGGTTTGATAAACATTCAATCAATGAAAAAGAATTTCAAGTCAGAGATCTGGTCCTGAAATGGGATAAGGCCCATGAAGCAAAAGGAAAACACACTAAATTTTAACATCTTTGGCTAGGGCCATTCATTATTTATCAAAATTTTTTCCCATCAACATTTATTTTTCAAAAATTAAGTGGAGAGATTGAAAACATCCCCATCAATGGCCAAATCCTTAAAAAATACTTTGCATAGTCATGCAAATGACTATTTGTACATATTGTAAACTCTTGTGCTTAGATTTTGTGAAACCTTTACACTATGGTAATATATAGGGAAGCATGTTTCACTATTTAAATTCTTAAAAGGTATTCCTTTAATCACTACATATTCAATAAAATCTTTACGTGATATCAAACATGAATATCCAAACATCCAAAAAGTTATGTAAATATTTTATAAGAATCCCATCCATCATGAATAAAGTGGGCGATGAAGATAGTTGGAAGTGGAAGAAAGATGATAGACGTAGTTTTGTATACCTAAAATATTTCCAATCAAAATACCTCTCGTATCACCCCACTTCCATTACACTCATTGCATAAAGAAATATCTTATAATTAAATATATTAAAGAGTGTGAATTTTAAAATGCAAGTTGAAAGCACTTCAAAAGTGTGGGAAGTACAATCAAACTTGTCAGGACTATTGACACTTTCTCGTAGTAGGGAAATGATTGTATGATACTAAGGCATATTTATCGGGGCTATGGAAGCTCACTGGCAACGAAGAAATGGTGGGTTTAAGAGAGATGCTCAACAAAATTAGGAAATATATGGTGTATATAAAATCAAGTCTATGATTTAATTTCACGACTAGTTTGAAATTGATGTCCCATACCATATTTTTATGCTCTTAAAATGTAATATTCCAAATTTAAATAGTATGAAGACCATAAATAATTAGCTAGAAATTGCAGATAAATAATGATATAACCAGAACTATACCACAATAATACTAGAATAATACTGGAATAACACAAGAAAAATCACTTTGATTACTGAAAGCAATGCTCACTTTCCTTTTCGAGGGGGAAACCTTCAGTAGAGCAGAGCTCTATTACAATAATATCCAACACAAAACTTATCATAACCTCTACTCCTATTTATACTAAATATGTTTATCCAAAAGAACAATCTAGAGGAAGATCCATCTAGAAGCGGAAGCTTCTATTAGGTCTTGTTACATTTGACTTATTCTTCCTTATTTCTAGGCCTTTTTAATATTGACCTTTATTACATGGAAATATTTTATTCTACCTATGTGAGGGGTTAGGTCCCTAACATGTCCTCCCCCTTAAAAGAAGCCTTGTCCTCAAGGCTTGAGATGAGGAAATTGCTGTAGAATGGTAGTTGGTTCCCAAGTGGAATCTGCTGGAGTTGTATCTTTCCACTGGACTAACACTTTCTTGATGGTGCACTGACACAGACGATGCTCGTGCTGGTCCAAAATTGCTTGTGTTTGTATCCAAATCGAGCCTTCTTCGTCCAACTCAGGAAGGTTGGTTTGAGTTTGGTACTTAGTTCCAATCACCTTCTTTAAGAAGGAAACATAAAAAACAAGATGGAGCTTAGAATGACTAGGAAAAGCTAACTAATAGGCCACCTGTCCCACACGCTTGAGAATGGTATAAGGACCATAAAATTTAGTTGCCAGTTTATGACAATGGTCAGCCTTGAGGGAATTTTTCTTATAAGGTTGCAGTTTAAGAAACACCTGATCTCCTTCTGCAAATTGACGTTCAGAGTGATTTTGATCTGCTTGTTGCTTCATGCGATTCTGGGCCATGACCAAATTCTTTTCAAGGGTACGGAGAATAGCCTCTCGAATTGTAAGCGTTTGGTCAACCGCCTGGACCTTTGAGACACCTGGAAAGTATGAGAGAACTGAAGGTGGATTTTGTCTATATACCACTTCAAAAGGAGTCATGCAGGTAAATGTATGGTAAGAAGTGTTGTACCACCATTCAACTAGTGGTAACCATTGAGCCCACTGATTTTTCCTTTTCGATGAAAAACACCTCAAATATGTTTCCAAACACTTGTTGACAACTTCAGTTTGAACATCATTCTGGGGATGATAAGTTGTGCTGAGATGCAATTGAGTGCCTTGTAGCTTGAACAATTCTTGCCAAAAATTGCTGGTGAAAGTTGGGTCGTAATTAGAAACAATAGACTGAGGCATGCCATGAAGCTTGAAGACCCGATCCATGAAAATTTGCGCCGCAGTGGAGGATGTAAATGGGTGTTGAAGAGAAAATAAATGAGCATACTTGGAAAGATGATCAAGTACCACCATGATGACTGATTTATTGCCCGATTTAGGTAATCCTACAGTAAAATCCATAGAGATATCCCTCCAAATAACAGGTGGAATCGGAAGCAGTTGTAGTGTGCCAGGAGCTTTGACTGTTTGTCCCTTGTTGTGTTGACAAACATCACATTCTGCCAAAAAATTGCGAACATCCTGTTTCATACCATCTAAGAAAAAAGAACATTTGACCCGGTCATAGGTTTTGGTAAACCCTGAGTGCCCAACGGTGGGTGTAGCATGAAGCTCATAAAGTACCGTGGATTTAATTTTTGACTGTTTACTTAAATACAAATGGCCTTTGTATCGAAGCTCATCATTGTGCCAAGAGTACCCTGGGGAAAATGGAGAATTGGTCGACAATTTTTGTATCCGATGCAAAATTTTGGGATCGTGTAGCCATTCCCGAAGAACAGATTAGAGCGAATCTGGTACAAGACAGGAGAGAGAATAAAGGGACCCTTCATCTTCATATTTTCTGGAAAGTGCATCAACAACCACATTGTCTTTGAATTTCTTGTAAATGATCTCATAATCATATCCAAAGAGATTAGTCACCCATTTTGTTGATCTGGGGAGGAAAGCCATTGTTCCAGAAAATACTTGAGGCTTTGATGATATTTATTAATTTGGAAGTGTTGCCCCAATAGATAAGGGTGCCAAATATCCACGACATGTAGAATGGCCAACATTTCCTTTTCATAGATTGATTTTCCCAAATTTCACTCCGACAGTTGTTTGGTGGTAAAGGCCAAAGATCGACTCTCTTTCATAAGGACTGCTCCAATTCCTTTCCCGGAAGCATCACATTCCAGGAGAAAGTTCTTTGTGAAATCAGGAAGGGCTAGGACTGGAGTGGTGCACATGGCCATCTTCAAGGTTTGAAAATCCTGAGTAGCTACGGGAGTCCAAGTGAAAGAATTATTTTTAGGGAGAGCAGCGAGAGGTGCCACAATCTTTCCATAATTCTTAACAAACTTGAGATAATAACCTGTGAAACCCAGAAATCCACTCAATATTTTGAGAGTCTTTGGGTGAGGCCAATCTTGCATAGCTTCAATATTTTAAGGATACACCCTGACACTGACCTTGCCAACAAGATGACCCAAGTACTCAACTTTCGAGGTGCCAAAAGCACATTTAGATTATTTGAGGAAAAGTTGGTGCTGAGAGAGTAGATGGAGAACTTGATCCACATGAGAAAGATGGGTTGTTCAGATTTTACTATAGATGAGGATATCATCAAAGAAAACTAAGACAAAATGATGGAGAAAAGGATGGAAGACATGATTCATGAGGCTTTGGAAAGTGGAGGGAGCATTACAGAAGCCAAAGGGCATGACCAAAAATTCATAGTGTCCCTCATGAGTTCTAAATATAGTGTTAGAAATGTTTGCCTCATTCATACATATCTGGTGGTAGCCAGAACGAAGATAAAGTTTAGTAAAGAACTGGGTGCCACTCAATTCATCCAAGAGGTCATCAATGACATGAATGGGAAATTTGTATTTAATGGCGAGTTTGTTGAGGGAGAAAAATTCAGGAAACATGCACCAAGAACCTTATTTATTAAGGACCATGACCACAAGAGAAGAGTAGGGGCTCGTACTAGGGTGGATAACACCTGCGTTGAGAAATTCTTGAACAATTTTCTCAATTTCATTTTTTTGGGAAAAGGGATGATGATAGGGATAGATATTGGGAGGAAGGCTTCCGGGGACAAGGGGAATGGAATGATCATGAACACCACAGGAAGGAGGGAGTCCCTGGGGAGTGGAAAAAACCACTTGATGTTTATATAGGATGGATTGGAAGTTCTGTGACAAAGAGGGTGTCTTAGTGGCTTGAATGGCATGGAGTTGTGAAATAATGCCATAATGAACTTTTTTGAGTATGTTTTCCATGCGATGGGAACTGATGATCTCCGGGGAATCGATGGTGATGCCTTGGAACTTGTATTGTTGGCCCTTCTTGTCGAATTGCATGGTTAATTCCTTAAACTCCATGAGAATGGGACCCAAAGTCCTTATCCATTCTACACCCAACACAATGTCACAACTGCCCATGTCAATAACAAACATATGAGATTTCATGTGGTACTGACCAATTTGGAGACGCAATTACGGGTGCGTCCCCTATCAACAAGAATGATGACCTTCCTATTCTTAATGTAACCAATTAGCTTGAGGGTTTGGGGAGTAGAGAAGCCAATGAGAGAATTTAGGGAAATGACCGGTTCTACTTCGGGAGGGTCAGAGGGAGGGGTCATGTCAGTGGGTTTAGGTGACCTAGCCACAAGGGGAGCCTCAACATCGTCTTCCGAAACATCCTCCGAGATGGCCATAAAAATATTTTGTTCCTTACACTTGTGCCGAGGAAAATATTTGTCAACACAATTATAACAAAGGCCTTTGAGTTGGCATCCAACCATTTCTACCCTAGTATATTTTTGGATCTTTAGTGGAGTAGAAGGAGGAGTGGGAGTGTCTGGCCTAGTGCGAGAAATAAAGGAGGGTTTTCAGTTTTGAGAAGAGACAACCTATTGTTCTTTCTTATCTCTTTTAGTAGCATCCACCCAAATCTGAGGCTGAGCCATGAGGACATGGGCACAGATCTCATCCTTGAGGCCACTGATAAAACATTCTCAGAAAAAAGCATCAGACATGCCCTTTGTCCGGAAATCTAATCGCTCAAAAGTGGCTATAAAGTCTTCCACTGTGAGATATTGTTTCAACTTTTTCAAACAATCTAAATGGTGGGTGTCCGTGTCAAAGTGTTCATAAAGATCTGCCACAAAGCATGTCCAAGCCACATACCCTTGGCGTGCATTTTTTCTCCATTGCCACCATTTCCAACATTCTTGATCTATATGGAGAACACCATACCATAGTTTGGCCAACTCATCTGTAATGCCATACAAAGAGAAATAATGTTTCATTTGAGTTACCCAACTAGTGGGATCCGATCCATCAAATTTGGTCATGTCCACACACGGAAGGTGTAGGTCACGCTGAAAGTGATGGGGCTGAAAATTATGGGAATGAGAGGAAGTTTCACCTTCTATTTGCAAAGGTGGTTCAGATGAGGGATGATCTACAGGGATATGCAGCTCGACGCAGATCATCATAGTGAAGGAGACAAACTGGGTATTGAAGGATTCAAGATGGGTAGTGAGGTCTTGTTTGAGGTCCTCCATTTTGGCATCGATGAAGGAATGCATGTTTTTATTGATGGTGGTAACATTGGCACTGAGGTGTCTCACTTCTTGTTGGGTTTCTGAGAAATTAGAGTGCGAGGAATTGAAGCGAGCTTCCAAGTCTTGGCTATGGGTGTGGGCCATGATGAAGAGGGAACACAAAAAGGGGTGGGTGGGACTACATAGAAAATGGGTTATGGGTTAAGTGTATCACAATGATCAGGGCGACGAGTGGAATCCAATGGGGTAAATCCCAAATAAGGGTGTTGGAAGGGGCTCGGGTCCACGAGAATTTTATTTTGCTGAAAAATGATAGGTATGACCGCGATAAGGGCGAAGAGAAGAATTCAACGGGATATGTCTCAAATAATGGTTCCAATAGGATCCATACTTGTTTTTTTTATACTCTGATCTAAAGAATAATGCAAAGACAAAATGCCCAAATTCTTAACAGGAAGAAATGTGTAGTAATTTCGCAACCCGAATGCAGGAGACACAGTTGCATGGCAATAGATATTGAATGTTCTGTTTTGTTTCCATACCAAGGGTTAGGGTATTCAAGGGTTCTAAAAACAAGGGTTTTCCCTATGCTATATCTCTCTGATATATGTGCGGGGTCCAACAGTAGTACTCGACCCAATATCTCAGGGCACCAACTAAGGAGGCTAGACCGTGCCCTTAGCCGTATTACTCGACTACCTAGGTACTAGAGAGTATCTTCTCGAGTGTTGTTCTCAGTGGAACTATAGCAGTCAGGAAGCTGATCGGTTTATCTATGGAGGAATTCAGAAGATCTAGGTCGATATGTATATAGGTGTTGTTTGATGCTCTACCACTCGAAGGGGTAGCAACAAGGGTTACAAGGGTGGCCAACATATGTGTGCTTAAGTACCACTCGTATTTCCTACGTGTATGAATTCCTGGCCGTGGGTTTATGCGCGTAAGGACAGATCTCTGTAGCTTAAAGATGTCGTAATACGTCTCTACCTTGAAAAAAAAAATTAACCCACAAATTTCTGCCGAGGAAGGTGCTCTGATACCACTTGTAATATTCCAAATATAAAATAGTATGCAAAACATAAATAATTAGCTAGAAATGGAAGATAAACAATTATATAACCAGAACTATACCACAATAATACCAGAACAATACCAGAATAATACCAGAAAGAGCACTTTGATTAATGAAAGCAATGTCCAATGCCTCTTTGAGGGGGCAACCTCCAACAGAGCAGAGCTCTATTACAATAATATCCAAGATAAAACTTCTCATACCCTCTACTCCTATTTATACTAAATATGTCTATCCAAAAGAACAATCTAGAGGAAGATCCTTCTAGAAGTGAAAGCTTCTATTAGGTCTTATTACATTTGACTTATTATTCCTTATTGCTAGGCCTTATTAATATTGACCTTTATTACATGGAAATGTATTATTCTACCTACGTGAGGGGTTAGGTCCCTAACATAAAAAAATGTTATGATAACAAGGATAAGAGAATCATTTTCTTAACATTTGTCTTAACCTACATCCATAATTCACCACCTTGTTGAACATATCACCTATTTTGTAAACAATCCTGAGCTAAATGACAATTTGTTTTACATAAATGATCATACTCAGAAATAAAAAATAGAAATCTTAGGAACAAAGGAAAAATACCAAAACCAAATACCAAAGAGGGTTTCAAAGATGGAAGTTTGTATCGAAACTTGAAGAGCGGATATTATGAGTTTGAACTCTTAATGTATGGTTATATTAGAATGAGCTGGTTGGGGATAGTTCTTCAAAAGACTTACTGGTCATAATGAAGGCATAACAAGGGTGTTTTTGCAGCCACTTCGACGGTGAATGGGCAGAGATAGGGAATATGACCTTACATATTTTAGAAAATTCTTTGGCCCAAATATTAAATCTTCCCCAGACATGGGAAAAATGGTTCCAAAACAGAGCTTTTGATGCCATAGCCAGGGATTCTCTCTTATCCAGAAATAGAAAAAACCCTAATTGGTCCATAGGGGCACCTAGCACCTGGTTTAAAGAGCCCTGAAGAGAACCAACATTTTTTATTCAAAGGTATATAACTTGTGAAGGCCGTTTCAATCTAGTTTACCGTTATCATATCATAATTCTCCTGCATATTAAAGGGGATAAGCCATTGAATATTGTAACACCCTGTTTCCCCTAGTTTGTAAAAAAATAACTACACTGGCCAAGTATTATGGAAAGAATCAAAATGCGAATGTGTAATGTGAATAGACCTCGTGAAAAAGGTCGAGGAATGTGAATAGTATTATGAATATATATATTGCAAGACTGCTGAGAGGGATATGCTAAAAAAGAGACCACGATGGCTGGATAAAGGTGGTGGAAGGCACCTGGAATGGTGGCGTTAACTTCCACCGAAAATGATACCATATTTGGTCTTCACTGGCCCAGAGAACCAAAAGCGGCTCGCTGACCCAAAATTAATTACTCGCAGGTTGGTGGGTGGATGACTCCTCATGCGTAATGGGGAGATGGGGGTAAACTGCCCATCCATGGACTGTCTTGACACCTGACCACCGCGAGGGGGATCGTGCCACACGTAACCTCGCCGGAAAGGAAAAAGGCAGGAGGTGTGGGCGATTAGGGGCAGACGTGAGGGAGGAAGGAAGAACTCTGGAGATATGCAGAGTGAGTGATAGTGGAGAAGGGGGGGAGTAACTCTCATTCTCATTCACTGGAAAACCGAGACACAGTCTCGCAGCATCGTGGTCTCAGCTCGGGGGTGGCTAGTGGTAAATCCGTTGGGAGTTGTCGAGCCTACGATTGGGTGGAAACGAGCACCCCTATGAGTAGTTTCACTCATTTCTGGTGTTATTTATGATAAGTGTTTTACATCTTGCACCTTGAAAATTCATATGCTGACATATATGCTCATAGTCTGTGCAGTTTTATAAATGGTTTGAGTATAAGACTGCCTGTGTAGTGTTTTGATTCTGAAATGGTGGTTACATGATTATAATGGAAGGGCCACGTATGGATTATGTCTATAAATAGATTTATATGTATATACGCACATTGAATCAATTCAAAATTCAAGCCGTTTTTCGGGAAACCTATACCCTTATCCATCTTGGGTGACACCCTGGATAAATCTCCCTATATTGACACCCTTTTTGAGAAGCTCAGAAGAGGTAGCACTTTGTGTGAAAAGACTTTGTAGAGGCGCAGAAGTCGCAAAATCCCTTGAGGATTCAAAGAATAAGTATTGATCAACAAATGAAATCCTGTCGAGAGATCTGCGGTCATTCACGACCGTTAGATCGAAGGAATAAACGAGGGTGTTAAATGGCTTAACCCTTTTTCCTTTATCTTCGTGAGTAGCGAAGAAATCAGGATCGTAGATCCCCAAGGTCCGTGAAAGAATCTGAACTGTGAATTTGTGTCCAGGCAACTGAGGAACAACGCAATGGAGAGACAAGTCTGAGCCATCAGATCTTGGTCTAAACAGCCGACATCCGTTGGATCTGTCGAGAATTACATGAGGTTTAAACCTCACGCGAAAAGTAGTAGAGCGAGAGTTCCGAGAAGGAGATTGTATCGAGATATCGGCGTTCGGGAGCTCGGGGATCCGGAGGACGAGAGTCCGAGTACTCGACCTCAGAAATTGTGACAAGGTGAAATAGATCTGAGCCGCCTGTCCGCAGAAGGACACGTGTCGCGAGGTCCTCCCTATCAAGGATTCAGACATCGGGAGTCAGAAGAGGAATTCTCTTGACCTTGCGAATGGCGAAGTCGCGAGAGGATCCTGGACCGTAGATCCCAGGGACCCATCGGAGCCCTATGAGCCATTGATCTAATCCTTTAGTTAGGCATAAGAGTGAACTCGACTACGTCCCAAAAGTCCCGAAGACATCAGGGCCATCCATGTTGGAGGACAGGTGGCGGAGATCCTTCCATTTCGCATATCGGGGATTCGTAAGTTTGATGGTGGAAGACCTGACTCTTGGAGTCATGAAGTCCCAAGTCGCGAGATCGCGATGTGATCTGGGCCATTAATAAAAAAGGACAGGTGGCGAAGATCTGTACATTTTGCATATCGGGGATTCGTAAGTTGGAAGGTGGAAGACCCGACTCTTGGAGTCACGAAGTCCCGAGTCACGAGACTGCGATATGATCCGGGTCGTTGATCAAAGAGGAAGGACAGCCGTGGGATCTGGCATATCGATACATCGTGTATCGGGGGTTCGTGAGTTCAGAGGTTGAAAGGAGTCGTTTACGACTTCCCGAGTAGAAAAGTGCCGAGAGCCGAGCACGAGAGAACATGTGGCAGAATTTCCTGGTGGGGCCTGCGTGATTGACGGGTGGACACGAGTCGCCTGGAGAAGGGAGTCAACATTCCATTGACTTCTCGTGTCTCGGGGATTTGTGGGATAAGATCCTGAGAGCTCAACCCTTGGACTTGCGAAGTCCCGAGTAGCGAGAACGCGAGAAGGATAATAAATATAGCTTCTCAGGGGTTCGTGAAGGAGAGGTGCCAAGATTTGATGCTACAACTCGCGAAGTGGCGAGTTGCAAGAATTGCAAAGAGGAAGTCAACTATTGCTGACTTTCGCGTCTCTGGATTTCAAAGAAGAAGGGCACGAGAGCGCGACACTTCAACTTGAGAGGTTGGGAGTAGTGAAAAGTGTCAAAGAGAAGTCCCGAAGGAATCTAGACCGTCCATCAAGGGAGACGCGTGGTGAGCGGTCAGAGCTCAGGGAAAGTTCCGAAATCCTGTGGACCGTTAGATCCACACTACCAAGGGCCGTTGATCTCCTTTGGAGAGAAACTTGGGAGACTTCGTGGATTCAGGGATTTGAATGGGAAAGGAAGAAGTCATGCATCGCAATTTCCCGAATCGTGAAGGGCCGGTAAGGTCCTTGCCGATTTAAGCGCGGGGTCACAGAATGTGGTCACAAGGACCAGACCCAAATAGGAATCTTGTACACGCTAGCCCTTTCGGGGTTCGACACTTCGCTGTGTCGGGGTTTGCAGAGTCGAAAGACTCGACACTCTGGTAGTGATGAGCCGCGAAGAGTGAAAGGATGCCATATTTGTTTGGCCTATGGTCCTAAACCACAATCACAGGGAGGTGAATAAGGAAGAACTAGCCTGCGCTAGGCCCCATAGGACATCGGGGATTCTGTCCCTTGAGGAAAAGCAAAAAAATTATTTTGCCGTAGTGGGTGTGTGACAAATTGGTTTCAGAGCATGGTTACAACACTTGGCCTACTTGGGCTCATGAACGAGTTGTGCAGAAGCTTCGTTCAGAACACCCTTGAAAAGAGTAAACCCCCCCCTGTCTTAACCTTCCTAATCAAAAGACGAAGTTAAGAATGAAAAACCCCTATTGTGTGTGTGTACATGTGAAAATATGAATTATGTACTAGTTATAAATAAATATAAATATTGACTAACAACCAACGTTTTT
>ML781811.1:366595-397699 GCA_009831015.1 Picea engelmannii
TGTGTATGTGTATGATTGTTCATTTGTTCATTGCTTATTTACTCTGCAGTTATTGGATAATAATGCTTCATTGATGTAACACTTGGATTATATGGTTAAATTGCTCTATTACTGATTCACCCCCCCTCTCAGTAATCCAACAAGATCAAAGGAATAAATGAGGGATTTAAATGCCTTAACCCTTTTCCCTTTATCTTCGCGAGTAGCGAAGAAATCATGATCGTAGATCCCTAAGGTCGGTGAAAGAATCTGGACCGTGAATTCGTGTCCAGGCAGCTTAGGAATGGCGCAATGGAGAGACAGGTCTGAGCCGTCAGATCTTGGTCTAAACAACCGATAACCGTTGGATCTGTTGAGAATTACACGAGGTTTAAACCTCACGTGAAAAGTAGCAGAGCGAGAGTTCAGAGAAGGAGATTGTATCGGGATATCGGTGTTCGGGAGCTCGAGGGTCCAGAGGTTGAGAGTCTGAGTACTCGACCTCAGAAATCGCAACAAGGTGAAATAGATCTGTGCCGCCCATCCGCGGAAGGACACGTGTTGCGAGGTCCTCCCTATCGGGGATTCAGACATCGGGAGTCAGAAGAGGAAGTCTCTTGACCTCGCGAATGGCGAAGTCGCGAGAGGCTCTTGGATCGTAGATCCTAGGTACCCATCGGAGCCCTATGAGCAGTTGATCTAATCCTTTACTTAGGCAGAAGAGTGAACTTGACTACATCCCAAAAGTCCCGAAGACATCAGGACCATCCATGTTGGAGGACAGGTGGCAAAGATCTGTCCATTTCACATATCGGGGATTCGTAAGTTTGAAGGTGGAAGACCTGACTCTTGGAGTCATGGAGTCCCGAGTCATGAGATCGCGATGTGATCTGGGCCGTTAATAAAAAAGGACAGGTGGCAGAGATCTGTACATTTTTCATATCGGGGATTCGTAAGTTGGAAGGTGGAAGACCCGACTCTTGGAGTCACGAAGTCCTGAGTCGCGAGATTGTGATATGATCCGGGCCATTGATCAAAGAGGAAGGACAGCCGTGGGATCTGGTTGAAAGGAGTCGTTTATGACTTCTCGAGTAGCGAAGTGCCGAGAGCCGAGCACGAGAGAACACATGGCAGAATTTCCTGGTGGGGCCCGCGTGATTGACGGGTGGACACGAGTCGCCTAGAGAAGGGAGTCAACGTTCCGTTGACTTCTCACGTCTCGGTGATTCACGGGATAAGAGCCTGAGAGCTCAACCCTTGGACTTGCGAAGTCCCGAGTAGCGAGAACGCGAGAAGGATAATAAATATCGCTTCTCAGGGGTTCGTGAAGGAGAGGTGCCAATATTTGACACTACAACTCGTGAAGTGGCGAGTTGCGAGAAGTGCAAAGAGGAAGTCAACTATTGTTGACTTTCACGTCTCGGGATTTTAGAGAAGAAGGGCACGAGAGCGTGACGCTTCAACCTACGAGGTTGCGAGTAGTGGAAAGTGTCAAAGAGAAGTCTTGAAGGAATCTAGACCGTCCATCAAGGGAGACGCGTGGTGAGTGGTCAGAGCTCAGGGAAAGTTCTGAAATCCTGTGGACCGTTAGATCCACACTACCAAGGGCCGTTGATCTCCTTTGGAGGGAAACTTGGGAGACTTCATGGATTTCGGGGATTTGAATGGGAAAGGAAGAAGTCATGCATCACGATTTCATGAATCGTGAAGGGCCGGTAAGGTCCTTTCTGATTTAAGCGTGGGGTCACAGAATGTGGTGATGAGGACCAGACCCAAACATGAATCTTGTACTCGCTAGCCCTTTCGGGGTTCGACGCTTCGCTGTGTTGGGGTTTGCAGAGTTGAAAGACTCGACACTCTGGTAGTACTGAGCCGTGAAGAGCTTAAGGATGCCATATTTTTTTGGCTTGTGGTCCTAAACCTTGATCACATGGAGGTGAATAGGGAAGAACTAGCCTGCGCTAGGCCCCGTAGGACATCGGGGATTCTGTCCCTTGAGGAAAAACAAAAAAATTATTTTTCCATAGTGGGTGTGTGACAAATATGCTTCACTATTTTCTCAAATATTCAAGTAAAATTTAGAAGACTGTTTAGAAAAAAAAAAGAAATGTTGACAAATCCCTATACCATCATGGTCTCATCCAAATAATTGTTAAGAGAGAATTGCAGAAACTAGGTATTGAATGGGATAAATTTCTTCTTGAAAATGGTTTTGAAAAATAGGCGATTACAAAGGTTTCTACAGATATTGCATTGCAAGATACTATAGGGATTGAAATTAATGATTTATTGAATCCCATAGTGGATGACACAGAACAAGTGTAGGAAATTCATAATATATCATAGGTCAAAAGAGATAGAAAAGGAAATAAAAAAATCAAGAAAAAAAAAGTTATAAATTAGTGCCCCAAACCAGGATGACAAGATCTATGGCTAAAAGGATTTTAGAAGATAAAAAAAATTTGGAATCAACCTCCAGCAAATCAACAACGAAACACAAGGTTTAGGTGACAGAATAAAACCCTAAACCCTCTCTAGAATTATATGCTTCTCTGCAATCGTTATATGCTTACATTGAGAATAAGGAAAAGGTAGACGAAGAATCTCCAATCTTAAATGATTCACAAGTTTCAACGAATATCAAAATCAATAGAGATGATTTTCCTGTAACCAAAGAACATGAGAACAAAGAGATACCAACAAACATAAATCTTGAAGCAGTTCAGCCTTTAATGCCAAAATATTATTTGCTCACCCTGTCAAATTTTATGATGACCTCTCTCTTGAGAAAAAGGGAAGATCAGATCACCGAGTTAAAGAATGAAATGAAAGAATTAAAGACTCTTGATAAAGTCATTAAATCTGAACACAAATCCCTAAAGCTTCATAGTAGAAAGATTCAAGATGAAAATGAACAAATGATAAAGGAGAATGATTTGTTGGTGCAATACACTCACAAATGGCTCAAGCAGTAAAAAAGACACAAGAAAAGGAACCAAAATATGCAAGTGAAGATCCTGATGCGTAAACCTAGGGGTCAGCTAAATAAAAATAAGCATCAAATATTAATAATAGAGGAAGAACAACATATTTACAAGTTTTGACCATTTTCCATACAATTTTTTCCTGTCAATATGCCTATCTTTTGTTTGTTTGTTTTTTTCCTAAAGGTTTTTTACTAGCCAATTTCCTTCACCTCTGCCCAAAATATAGCATGACATTAATGATAAAATCATAAGGTATGGACGTTTATAATTTGATGTCCTAAATTTACCAATTGAATTTGAGTCTTAAATTATTGTATACCAAATCTACGCGATTTTTGTAATTACTCTGTCGATAACATATGTGCGGAAAAATAGCAGAAGGTCAACAATATGATTCGTTATCTTCATATGGTGTGTTGCTTGTAGCTCTAACCGATTTATTCTACAAAGCCTCGATCAAGGACAAAGTCAAGGAAGATGTCATGTAATGGTCATTCCACAACAACAAAAAAAAAAAACTTATTTTCCTCTTTAAAATTTTTTCTCAGATCTTGAATTGAGATTTTGTAGCAAGAAACAATTTGTAATAAATATATCGAGTGATATTAGGATGGTTAGTTAGTGCACTCGAATTATAAATAGCTAAGTTTGCAATGACCTTAGGGGGGGGGTATTTTGGAGTAACAAATACATATTTCTGATCCTCAAACAATGCTAAGTTCTTTCTACACCCGAGATGAGAATATTGAAGAAAATTTGGTATTATTATTCAAAGATACTTTATTATCTCTGTCTCTTGCTTGGAAAATTATCTTGTTTTGAATTTGAGTTTTTTGTTCTCAATAAATTTTAGTTTCAATATTGATTAAAACAAAGTTGCTATATTTTTTCTACACAGTTGCATTCTTGTTTATTGTATATTTGATTCCCCTTCTTCCAGTCATTATAAAACCTCTGATAAGTTGCTTCTTATATCAAGTACAATACTAGTTGTTTTGTGGATTATTATTTCTATAAATAATTGTATAATCTTAAAACAATGATAAAAAGTGAGAAGTATTTCTTGCATGTTTATCATGTATCTTTTTATTTATTCTTGATATATGTTAGTTTATCTAGTTTATTCAACAAATGTTCAATTCTTTGAAGGTTGTTGATAAACTATTGAAATCTGATAAGCTGTTTATATAGGTTTTTTTCTTACACTTTTTGTATGCAAAAGTCTTAAGATAATTTATGATTATCATTTAGGTGTAGATGTTGATGGTTTATATCTATTCTTAGAAGAGTCGTCGATATATTTTAATTATTCTCAAAGACAATGAATTCTTTCTATGGGATTTATAGAATCCATTTCTCTTCATCTACACATATTAGTCACACTCTCATTTTTTAGATAGAATTAGAAATTTAGTTTTATTTCAGGATGATTTCAGAAAAGATTCAATGCAAAAGTAATAAAAGTATCTTTTCAAAGAGCATGTTTGTTAAGTGGAAAGTCGAGCCCACTAAATCAGTTGGAAACTACCATCCCAAACGAAAAATAGCCTAATCGGGGCTTGTGATCGGGTAGTTGTCCCCTATTGCAGGAAGGAATTTTCCCACTTGTCAACACCTCATTATTAGGAGGGACTTAAATATTACTTTGAATACAAGGGAGGTATGGGGGTCTAGTGCTAGAGTGGATAGATTATCTAGGTTATTCCATAACTTATTTAATCAGGCAGATGTTGTGGACATTGATCCTATTAAGCTCAAGCCAACTTGGAGAACTAATAGATCAGGTGCGTATAATGTTTCAAAAATGATTGATAGGTTTTTGATTCATGGGGACTTTCTAAAAAAAGTGGAAAGGTATAGTTCATGGGTAGGATCCAATATATGCTCAGATCGCTTTGACGTTGTTTTGGAATTGGATAAAAATGATCCAAATCTAGGATCTCATTTCAAGATTAATCCAAGATGGTCCAGTGAGGAGGAGTTTCAAGATTTGGTGAAAGTAAATTGGTTGAGGTATGATCTCTCACAGGAGGGCATTGTTTGTGAACAATTTGTAAAGGCTTTGAAAATAGTTAAATATAAGGGGTTTGACTAGGTAGGAAAAAAACACAGTGAAAGGGATGGTCAGTTAAACAAAGTGGAGAAGAATAAAGAATCATGAAGGGGGTGGTCGGCTAAATTCTCAATGTGTTGCTAAGTGGATTCAAGAAATGAGTTGTAAATTGCCATAAAAATTTAATTGAGGCTCGAATCGGTGAACTGTTGATTGTGTTAGATTCCTGACACCAAGTTACATACAGTGGCATAGATTTCCTATGATTACATTGCCTAGAAAAGATTTCATTTGATAATATTTAGAACCAGGGTTTTACTCAGTAAGGGACAATGCAATTTTTGCATAAAGGGGTTGAGTTTTAAAAACAACGGGTCGGGCGATTATGGGTGGAGTTCTCATGTGGGCCTTGGAAAAACACACTTGTGGGAGATGATAGAACTGAATTATTCTACTCAATTTGGATTTTATGCCCTCATACCAAACTGGCAATGTGTCCCTAAGTGGATTCAGGAAGCGAGTTGCAACTCACCATAAAATTCTAACTGGGATTTAGATTGGAAAATCACTAGTTGTGTTGGACCCCTGACACTAGGTCATATCTAGGGGAATCCCTCTCCTATGATACCATTGCATGGAAATAATTTTATTCAATGATATCCAGAACTAGTATTTTTCTTAGAAAGTGACAATGCAATTTTTTTCACAATGGGGTTGATTTTTTAAAACACCGGCTCGAATGATTTTGCATGGAATTCTTATGTGGTAATTTCCAAAACACACTTTTGGGAGATGACAAAAATCAACTATGCTACTTAGTTTGAATTTTATGCCCTCAAACCAAATTCTCAATGTGTCCCTGAGTGGAGGAAGCAAGTTGCAACTCACCATAAAACTCTAACCAAGGCTTGAATTAAAAAACTGTTAATTGCATTGGAATATTGACACTAGGTTACAACTAGGGGCACCCCTCTCCTATGATTTGATTGCCAATTTTTATTTTATTCGACAATCTATGGAACTAGGGTTTTTCTTAGTAAGGGACAATGCAATTTTTGGACAAAGGGGGCGATTTTGTAAAACACTAGCTCATGTAATTGTGGGTGGAATTGTCACATGGGACTTGTCCAAACACATTTTCAAAAACTTATGGAACTCAATGATTCTACTTGGTTTGGATTTTATTCCCCTAGACCAAATTCTCAATGTGTCCTTGAGTGGCTTCAAGAAGCGAGTTGCAACTCACCATAAAATTCTAATCAAGGCTTGGATCAGTAAACTGTTGATTCTGTTGGACTCCTAACACCATGTTACATCCAGGGGAACCATTATCCTATGATTCCATTGCATGTGTTTATTTTTATTCCACAATCTCTGGAACTTGGGTTCTTCTCAGTAAGAGACATTTCAATTTTTTCATAAAGGGGTCAAGTTTGGAAAAAATTGTCATGGGAAATTGTGGGTGATGTGCTCACATGAGCCTTGGCCAAAAAAACCTCCAAGAGATTACATAAATCAATTATGTTTTTCAGTTTGAATTTTATGCCCCTGGACCAAATTCTCAATGTGTCCCTAAGTGGCTTCAAGAAGCGAGTCATAACTCACCATAAAAATCTAACCATGGTTTGAATTAGTAAATCATTGATTTCATTTTTTATGTACCCAACCCCCAAGTTGAGCCACATTACTACAAAAATCACTTAGCATACTTTGTTACCATTTAAAAAATATGCATGCGCACAACATGCTAAATAACTCATGCAACTGATATCATAATAAAAACCCATGAATGCAATAAATCAACGAAACACACATCATTCAAATATTCATTAACACAATGGAATAATCATAATAAAGATAACATAAAACTTATGTGTTTATAAAATAACCAACTGATTGTGTACAAAGGGAGTTCCTCCTATCCATAGGCATTGTTATTCATTTTCTCTCAATAGAAGGCCATCTCCTAGCTGAGGCTATGAGTCCAAAAGGAGGTCTATCCCTCTTGGCTGTCCACTTTCCACATTTAGTATCCCAAAACCTAAGTTATACTCCAACAACAATTCCAATCAACCAACTCTCTTCCTCACAACCTACACAACATAAGGAATGGGATCTCCCTTCTCTGCCATGCAGTACCTCATGCCTTCCCACTTCCCTCTGAGGCTCCAGTGCACTCATTTGGCTAGGAATATCATAGCTTGGGAATCCAGGAATGCACAACTTCTTTAGGAGTGCTCATCACATCCTTCTCAAGGCTCTTGAGCCATTTCATCCACAGGAAAATGATCCATAGGCACACAACCCATTTTTACAACCACACTGACCAAATTCCTAGCATAAAAACAACCTAATAATGGCTACCTTCAAGTACAACATAGTTGATACCCTTCCCTAAACTCATCTCCTCTCTTTCTACCCCAAAATCAACATGTAAAAATGTACTCTTTTTGCATACAAGATTCCTTTTTCTCCCATACATGTTGACTCTCACTCTTCCCCAAGAGGATTTCTTAACTCACACACTTCCCCTAAGCTTGCTTGTACTTATCCCATACAATCAATAACTCTATGAGGTGATCTAACACACCAACCCTCTTACATGAATTCAATGATTGAGTGTCTAATAATTCAAAGGGAGGATTATATGGTAATGGAATATTAACTCAAGCAAACGATATGGGTTTTCCTTTGGATCCCCCTTTTCCCCCCTCTCTTATGGAATCATATCCTACTTTCATTACCATCCCTCTTGTTTTGCAGCCAATAGTGATTATTTTTATTAATTATTTCAATGTACATAATACATAGTTCGGACCTCAACCATATTAATAAATATGGGTTCTTGACCCCAAACATATTGGCTCACTAGCTGTTAGGGTCCTAACCTGCACATAGGTAGAGCAATATATTCGGATGTAATAAAGGTCAATATTAATAAGGCCTTTTAATAAAATAGAATAAGGCGGATGTAATAAGACCTAATAGAATCTTTTGCTTCTAGAATGATCTTCCTCTAGATGCTTCTTTTGATAGACATATTTAGTATAAATAAGGGTCGAGGGTATGAAAACCCTAGCTTGGAGATTATTGTAATAGAGCACTGCTCGACTGGAGGTTTCCCCCTCGAAGAGGCCCGTGAACATTGCTTTCTTAATCAAAGTTCTATTTCTGTTGCTGTTCTTATATCATTTTTGTGTTATTGTGGAGATTATGCTGGTTATATTACTGTTATTCTGCCATTTCTAGCATTTTATTTCTGTTCCGCATACTTTTTATATCTGGTATATTACAAGTGGTATCAGAGCACTTTCCTTGGCAGAAATTGTGGGAATTTGTTTTTCAGGGTAGAGACGTATTTTGACGTCTTTAAGCCACAAAGATATGTCATTACATGCATAAACCCGTGGTTGAGGGATTCATACATGCAGGAAATACAAGTGGTTCTTAAGCACACATCTGTTGGTCACCCTTGTAACCCCTGTTGGTACCCCTTCAAGTGGTAGCGCATCAGACAACACCTATGTACGGATCGACCTAGAATTCTTAAAGCCCTCTTTAGATAAATTGATCTGCCACCTGAATGCTATAGTGCCACCGAGAACAACACTCAGGAATATACTCTCTAGTACCTGGGTAGTCGGGTAGTACGACTAAGAGTATGGTCTATCCTCCTTAGTTAGTGCCCTACGATATTGGGCCGAGTACTACTATTGGACCCTGCACGTATATCAAAGAGCTATAGCACAGGGAAAACCCTTATCTATAGAACCCTTGAATACCTAACCCTTGCGGGACAGAAACATAAACAAATTAAAACATACAAGATCTGTTGCCGCGCAACTGTGTTCGGGTTTCCAAATCACTAAACTTTTCTTACTGGTTAAGCATTTGGGGATTTCATCTCGGCAGTATTATTCAGACTAGAGTATAACTCTGCAGGTGTAAAAAAAAAAATGTTTGGAAATTTTTTCACCATTATTTGAGACCTATTCCATTGGATTCATCTCTTCTCCCTTATCACATTCATCCATATCATTTTTCAGCAAAAGTTTTGACCCCGCCCGCCCCTTTTCAGTTCCCCCATCCTCATGGCCCATACCCGTAGCCAAGACTTGGAAGCTCGCTTCAACACCTTGCAATATGGTCTCCTCGAGACCCAAAAATAAGTGAAACAACTCAGTACCAATGTTGCCTCCATCGATACAACCATCCATATGAACATAAATACAACCATGCAGTCCTCAATGGAGGAATTCAAACAAGAATTGACCACCCAACTTGAACCTGTATTTGCATCACTTTGCACCAAACTGAAGATCCCTACAAATGACCCTTTCTCTGATGCACCTCCAAAGACTGAAGGTGAACACTCCTCCCATTCCCATACCATTCAACACCATCACTTTCAACGTGACCTACGCCTTCTGCGGGTGGATGTGACCAAATTTGATGGCTTGGACCCCACTAGTTGTGTAACACAAATGGAACATTATTTCTCTTTATACGGCATTACAGATGACTTGGAAAAACTCCGGTATGGTGTTCTCCATCTAGATTAAGAACGTTGGCAATGGTGGCAATGGAGAACAAATTCCCGTCAAGGGTATATTGTTTGGACACAATTTGTGACTAAGCTTTATGAACACTTTGACACTGACACCAACCATTTGGGCCGTTTGACAAAGTTGAAACAATCAGGAACAGTGGAAGACTTTATAGCTTCCTTTGAGCGCCTGGCTTTTCGAACAGAGGGCATGACTAATGCTTTCTTTTGAGAGTGTTTTATCAGTGGCCTCAAGGATGATATTAGGGCCCATGTCATCATGGCTTGACCTTCGAGTTGGGTGGAGGATACTAAAAGAGATAAAGAAGCACAACAGGTTGTATCTTATCAAAACCGAAAACCCTTCTTTATCCCTCACCCTAAACCCATAAATCCCACTACTCCCTCCACCCCACTAAAGATCCAAAAATTGACCAGGGCTGAAATGGCTGAACGCCAACTCAAAGGCCTTTGTTATAATTGTGATGACAAATATTTCCCGGGCCACAAGTGTAAGGAACAAAATATTTTTATGGCCATCTCTGAGGATATTTCATAAGTGGATGTTGAAACTCCCCTTGTGTCCGAGTCACCTAAAATCATTCACATAACCCCTCCTTCAGACCCTCCCAAAGTAGAACCAGTCATTTCCCTCAATGCTCTCACTGGATTCTCCACTCCCCAAACCCTCAAGTTAATCGGTTACATCAAGCATCAGAAGGTCATCATTCTGGATGATAGTGGAAGTACCCATAATTTTATTCATCGCCGCATTGCCCAAGAAACTCATTGCTACATCCACGCCATCAACAATTTCCAAATCATGATTGCCAATGGTGGTTCCATGAAATGTGGAGGGCGCTGTGAAAATGTGCATCTCCAAATCGATGACTACCACCTAAAATCCCATATGTTTGCTATCGACATGGGCGGTTGTGACATTGTGCTGGGTGCCAACTGGGTAAGGACTTTGGGTCCCATTCTCATGGATTTTAAGGAATTAACTATGCAATTTGACCAGGAAGGCCACCAATATAAATTCCAAGGCATCACCACTGGTTCACCTAAGATCATTAGTTCCCATCGCATGAAAAAGATGCTAAAAAAAGGTCATTCTGGTGTCATTGCCCAAATCTATGCCATACAAGCAACAAAGACACCCCTGGTGCCGCAAGACCTCCAAGCCCTCCTTTCTAAACATCAAATGGTATTTTACACTCCCCAAGGAATCCCTCCTTCCCATGGTGTTCATGATCATTCCATTCTCCTTGTACCCGAAAGCCTTCCTCCCAATATCCATACATATCGCCACCCCTTTTCAAAACAAAAATGAAATTGAGAAAATGGTCCAGGAACTCCTTAATGCCGGTGTTATTCGCCCTAGTACAAGCCCTTACTCTTCTCCTGTAGTCATGGTCTCGAAGAAAGAAGGTTCTTGGCGAATGTGTCCTGATTTCCGTGCCCTCAACAAACTGACCATTAAAGACAAATTTCCCATTCCTGTCATTGCTGACCTCCTGGATGAATTGAGTGATGCCCAATTCTTTAATAAACTTGATCTTCGCTCGGGCTATCACCAGATACGTATGAAAGAGGCAGACATTCCCAAGATGACCTTTCGAACTCATGAGGGCCACTATGAGTTTTTGGTCATGCCCTTTGGCTTGTGTAATGCTCCCTCCACCTTCCAAAGCCTCATGAATCATGTCTTCCATCCCTTTCTCCGTCATTTTGTCTTAGTTTTGTTTGATGATATCCTCATCTATAGCAAAACCTGGACATACCATCTTACTCATGTGGATCGAGTTCTCCATCTACTCTCTCAGCACCAACTTTTCCTGAAACAGTCTAAATGTGCTTTTGCTTCCTTAGAAGTAGAATAATTGGGTCATCTGGTTGGCAAGGATGGCGTCAGGGTGGATCTGAAAAAGATTGAAGCTATGCAAGACTGGCCGCACCCAAAGACTCTCAAAATCTTGCGTGGATTTCTGGGCTTAACAGGGTATTATCCCAAGTTTGTTAAGAATTATGGAAAGATTGCAGCAACTCTCACTGCTCTCCTCAAAAAGAACTCTTTCACTTGGACTCCAGATGCTGCTCAATCTTTTCAAACCTTGAAGATGGCCATGTGCACCACTCCGGTTCTGGCCCTTCCTGATTTCACAAAGACCTTTGTGTTGGAATGTGATGCCTCAGGGAAAGGAATTGGTGCTATCCTTATGCAAGAGGGTCGACCTTTGGCCTTCACCAGCAATCAACTATCTAAAAGGAATCTAGACAAACCCATCTATGAAAAGGAAATGTTGGCTATTCTGCATGCCGTTGATCTATGGCACCCTTATCTCTTGGGGCAATGTTTCCAAATTAAGACAGACCATCAAAGCCTCAAGTATTTTCTGGAACAACACATTTCCTCCCTGGAGCAACAAAAATGGGTGACTAAGCTCTTTGGATATGATTATGAGATCATTTACAAGAAAGGAAAAGATAATGTGGTGGCATATGCACTTTCTCCAAAATATGAAGAAGAAGGATCCCTTTTTTCTCTTTCCTTCATTGTACCAGATTGGCTCCAAGCCGTTCGCCAGGAATGGCTACAAGATCCCAAAATTTCGCATTTGATCCAACAATTGTAGTCCAATGCTCCATCTCCCCTAGGGTACTCTTGGCTCTAGGATGAGATTCGATACAAAGGCCGTTTGTATTTAAGTAAACAATCAAAGCTTAAATCCATGGTACTTTCTGAGCTTCATGCTACACCCACAGCGGGGCACTCTGGGTTCACCAAAACATATGACAGGGTCAAACGTTCTTTTTTCTGGGATGGTATGAAATAGGATATCCGTAATTTTTTCACTGAATGTGATGTGTGTCAATGCAACAAGGGAGAAACAGTCAAATCTCGGGGCACACTACAACCGCTTCCGATTCCACCTGCTATTTGGAAGGATATCTCTATGGAATTTATTATCGGCTTACCCAAATTGGGAAATAAATCAGTCATAATGGTGGTTGTTGATCGCCTTTCCAAGTATGCTCATTTCTGTGCTCTTCAATAGCCATTTACTGCATCCACGGTGGCTCAATTTTTCATGGACCAGGTCTTCAAGCTTCATCGCATGCTGCACACTATTGTTTCTAATCGTGACCCAACTTTCACAAGCAATTTTTGGCAAGAACTGTTCAAGCTACAGGGAACCCAATTGCATCTCAGCACAACTTATCATCCCCAGATTGATGGTCAAACGAAAGTTGTCAACAAGTGTTTGGAAACATATCTGAGGTGTTTTTTCTTTGAAAAGAAAAATCAGTGGGCTCGATGGTTACCCCTAGCTGAATGGTGGTACAACACTTCCTACCATACAGCTACACGCATGAATCCTTTTGAAGCGGTATATGGATAGAATCCACCTTCAGTTCTCTCATACTTACCAGGTACCTCGAAGGTCCAGATAGTTGACCAAACACTTACAGTTCAAGAGGCTATTCTCCATACCCTCAAAGAGAACTTGGTCATGGAACAGAATCACATGAAGCAACAAGAAGATCAAGGTCACTCTGAATGTCAATTTACAGAAGGGGATAAGGTGTTTCTGTGACTGCAACCTTACAAGCAAACTTCCCTCAAGGCTGGGCATTGTCAGAAGATAGTGCCCAAATTTTATGGTCCTTATACAGTTCTCAAGTGTGTGGGACAAGTTGCCTATCAGTTAGCTCTGCCCAGTCATTCGAAGCTACATCCTGTTTTTCATGTTTCATGCTTAAAGAAGGTGATTGGAGCTAGGTGCCAAATTCAAACCAACCTTCCCGAGTTAGCTGAAGAAGGATCCATTTGGCTACAGCTAGAAGCAGTTTTGGACCAGCGTGAGTGTCGCCTACGTTAGAGAACCATCAAGGAAGTGCTAGTCCAGTGGAAAGATACAACTCCAACAGATGCCACTTGGGAACCAACTACCATTCTGTAGCAGTTTCCACATCTCAAGCCTTGAGGACAAGGTTGTTTTTAAGGGGGCGAACATGTTAGGGTCCTAACCCGCACATAGGTAGAGAAATATATTTGGATGTAATAAAGGTCAATATTAATAAGACCTTTCAATAAAATAGAATAAGTCAGATGTAAGAAGACCTAATAGAAGCTTCCACTTCTAGAAGGATCTTCCTCTAGATGCTTCTTTTGATAGACATATTTAGTATAAATAAGGGTCGAGGGTATGAAAACCCTAGCTTGGATATTATTGTAATAGAGTGCTGTTCGACTGGAGGTTTCCCCCTCGAAGAGGCCCGTTAACATTGCTTTCTGAATCAAAGTGCTATTTCTGTCGCTGTTCTTATATCATTTCTTTGTTATTATGTTGATTATGCTGGTTATATTACTGTTATTCTGCCATTTCTAGCATTTTATTTCCGTTTCGCATAATTTTTATATCTGGTATATTACACTAGCCTAAATCACCTTTATACATAATTACATTATAATTTGCGGGGATTTAAAAATAGGGATGTTACATCCCCTCCCCCTTATTTTTTCGCTTCCTTCAGTGCATAACACAATACATGTGTACATACATATCACAATGTTAGGATTTCTGGCCTTTAATCAACATATAGGATGTCTAGCCTAATATTGTTGATTAATTGGGTTGGTTGTCATTGATGTCAACCCTTGAAGCAAGTCAAGTAGACCCAACAATATGATTAAGGGACTTCTTTTTGATTGATGTATAATGGTATGAATTTTAATATATTTGCAGGTAAGACTATTCTAGATGGATAGTACATGTCATGCCATTTCCGGTCATATGTGGAACGTCACATAACTCCTCACGGTTAGAGAGTTATGGCTTGGTGAAGTGGAAAACCCTCATGAGTTATCTATAAGGTCAAAGAAGTCAAATTAATTATAGAAGCTCCTAGAAGAAGTTGACTAGTCAAGTGGGTGAAACTAGGAGTTAGTCATGGGTTAAGTTGTTGCAATAAGAAAATAATTAAAAATAATTTAGTTGCAACTAAAAGTGGAGAATTTAATATTTGTAGCAAAGTGAGTTAGAAGTGGGTTATCCCTAAAAGAAGGAAATTCGGTTAATTTGGTTAGAAGGTAACCCCTTGAGGAAGCTACATGGAAGTATAAATAAGAGAGAAAGGCTCTCCCATTCAGGGATGATTTTAGGGGCTAAATTTCGCTCATGGGCTAATTTTCCATGGTTTTTTCAAAAATGAGATTCGCTATTTTAAAAATTATTCGCCCAAATTCTATAGGATAAAATTATTTTACCTTAAAAATCGCCAAAATTTTATAAAAACTATATAAAATCCTTAGAAATTTGAATATTTTTACAAAAATATCGCCAATCATTTATAGTTGGCATATGAAAGATTAGTAAGATTCGCCAAGGTTTCTACATTTTAAAATAAAATTCCATCCTTAAAATCATCCCTGCTCCCATTAGCACCTATTGAATATCATTGAATATCTATTTTGTGAAAGGTTATTTGGGCAAGTATTATTGATAGAGAAAAGTGTGGCAGAAAAAGTGTGGCAGGAAAAGTGTGTCAGAAAAAGTGCGGCAGTAAAAGTGCGGAAGAAAAAGTGCTGCAGGAAAAGTGTGGCAAAAAAAGTGCGGTAAGAAAAGTGCGGAAGAAAAAGTGCAGCATGAAAAGTGTGGCAGGAAAAGTGTGGCAGAAAAATCGCGGCAGAAAAAGTGTGGAAGAAAAATCTCGATAGGAAAAGTGCGGCAGAAAAATCACAGTAGAAAAACTGTGGAAAAAAAAGTGCGGCAGAAAAACCACGACAGAAAAATCGCGGCAACATATTCATAGCAGTAGAATCACGGTAGCAAAACCGTGGTAGCATAACACTACAAGAAGAAAAAAGTATGGTTTTCATATGTGTAGTGTTGAATTTATGAATCTGGTTGAGGGTTTTCCTTGTACATATGTTGGATGCCCTCTTGGAAGTTTAGGGCTTGTTGTAGAGTTGATTTGAGGCAGATCTATTGAAGTTTAGTATTGGTTCACGTTTGAGGGCTTTTGGTTGAGGTATGTTGCTAAATTTATTGGTATAGATAGAGGTTGTATAGCAGTGAGGTTCTAGCACATGGTTTGAGGTACAAACTTGTGGTATAATGTTTGAGGTATATGTGATCAGATCAAATTGGTTGATGAGTATACAATGACAAGTTTCTTAGTGAAATATTTGACAGAACATGTTGTGACAGTGACATATTCAGTTTCTACATTTGGAACTTATATTTTGGGGCGGTTGGATTGGGAAAGGATAACTAGTTGTAGCCACCTTCCGGTTGAAGCCAGAGAAAATAGGGGGTTGTAGCATCCTTCTGGTTATAGCCAGAGAATTGGGAAGTTGGAGCTTCCCTTAGGTTGTAGCCTAAAAATAGGGGGTCAGAGCCTCCTTCCAGTTGTAGCTGGAAACAAAGGAAGTTGGTGCTTCCAATGAATCTAATTCTTAAAGATAAATAAGAAAAAGCATTCTGTGGTTTTCTCTCGCAATGGGTTTCCACATAAAAAAAAACTTGTGTATTATGTATGTGTATGATTTTTCATTTGTTCATGGTTTATTTACTCTACACTTATTGGATGATAATGTTATATTGATCATAAAGATAAATAAAACTTTCATACTATGGTTAAAAGGATTAAACATATCTATTACTGATTCACCCCCCTCTCAGTAATCCAACAAATATCACATAGGAATTTCATCCCAAACATATATACATAGGCACTCCACCCCTCCCCCAAAAATCATAGATACATAGGCACTCCAGCCTCAAAATCCATACATAAATATTTTACAATTTGTAATTCTTTCAGTAATTCCAACCGAAAATATTTAATTCCCCTCATTTTTCATAACCCAAGGAGTGTACCCCCTTCTATACTCTACATTCCCTCGAGATGTACCACTCCCCCCCAAGATCCAATGGACAATCGTACAAGAAGTACCAGAGAAGCAGCTCCAGGAATCCCAACTATAACCACTTTCATAATTTTTCGATTCCCATAGCAATTCCAACGAACAAGCTCTCATTCTCCTCAACTTGCACAACCCAAGGAAGTACACCCCCTTCTTTGCACTAAAGTCCCTCAGGTTGTACCACTTCCCTCCAGGGCTCTAGCATAAGGTTGGATAAAAATTCTCAGAGTTGTGGCTCCAGGAACTCCAACTATGATAATGGAATCTTCAAATAGTTGCAAATTGCTTCACACATTACATCTTTAAGTTCCACTTTTCTTTTTTTGAGTTGAAATAATTCCACTGGACTTTACTCTTTCCATGCTTTTGTTCTTGAGATTTGCTTCCCTTTGATGCTCTTCTTTCTTGGTACTCAATTTATGGTTGCATTCTTCAATTGTTCCTATACAACCATCATGAAAGCATTCATGTTACAACCCTTATCATATAACAATTATCTTATTCATAGGAGTTCTCCACTACAAAATATAAATATGTGTTAAAATAAGTTTGCAATCATAATCTGATACTTATTTGTATGGCTATCCCATGCTTCACAAAGCTGTCATTGGAAAGAATTCAACTCACTATTATTTCCTGGCACACCCTCATGATTCTAGCCACCATGCCATATGAAGTATTAAGTTTCCTCTTCCTTGCTATACTCACCCTCCAAGCTCATGCATCCTCTTCGTTGCTGCACAATTCCTCGAGTGATCTGTCTTGCCAAGGATTTTTCATGCAAGGACAATGACAAATCATTACCACACATCCATTAGCAATATGCACCATATATCAATCATAAGGTTCCAGTTTTCGAACAATAGCCTTCTTCCCAAGCTTTCTAGCTTCAATAGCCATCATCTCATCTGTATCATACACATACAATTGTCATGATATATCATCATAGAAAATTCACTTATCAATCTCCAAATTTGTTTCATATAGGAAATCCAATTTCCCAAGAATGAGATTCCTTCTCATAATGTTTGGCTCTTGCAACTATAGGTATTGGAATTCTTTATGGGATTACACAATTGACATATAAAAGACCACTCTACCTACAATTTTTTTTTCTCAAATTTCATTTAGCCAAACATATTGTCAATATTCATGCAAATTATCATCTCATTGCAACATTTTCTATTATCCCATGAAGTGATTTCAGAATGATATTACTCTAAAAATTCAATCACTTCCAACTATTATTCATATTAAATGGAATGAAACTATCATTTCTTTCACATGCATTATCTATCACACCAATCTTTCCACAATGAAATCAAACTTTACTAATAAAAAAACTAATGTGCCAATTCCCATGGTCATACCCACACAATGCATCCTTGCATTGACTCGAGGATGCCACATATCTATGTCATGTATTACACCATGGCGAGATGGAAGGTCTAACTAATTCCCCAACACATCATCCAAACTCTTTCCAATTAACTTGTTCTATCTTTTGGATACCTTCCTCTTCAACCCAAACACAAAACTAGGAATATAATCCCTTGGTGCTATTTAGTGTCAACAAAGAGGTTGTAGTCCAGACATCGGTTATATAGGGGAAAACCATTAAGCAATTGTATGGTGCAATATAAATTCCATATCCAACCACAAAATGACCTCACACACAACTATCTCTATTAGAATTCATTGTTATAGAGGGAATATGTCTCTTGACTTGTCCCGATTATGATCTCATAACCAATATAACACACATGCCATTAAATTTCACACGATTTCATTCAAACATTAAATATTATTTGCATACTCAAGGCCTTATACCTTTTTATCGATTCAATTATCAAATTTCGATTAAGAGAACTCTTACCTCAAATCCTTCAACATTTATGCATCATAAGCAACCTAGATGCATACCTTCATGGTTGCTATTACATTACTTTATACTACTTGATCAATTGATATTTTTGTAGAAGCTCCTAGGCTCCCTTCACCAACCTCTTGATAAGCGTTCCCACCATCCGCCTTTGTCTTCATATGGATGGCTTTCATATACAAAAACATCATCAACATCATTTTCAGCCATTTTATAAACATTTTTATTTGATACACAAACCATCATTAGTCTTATTCAATTATCATGACATCGATATTTCATATATAAAAATAGAATACTATCAATCTACAAGCATGCCACAAACATGTTCAGGCATGCCCACATGCACAAATGCACATCAATACGTGTTAAGTATTCAATATCATCATGCCTACTACATGCACATGCATTCTAGCTTTATTATATGCATCATGCATCACTTCTATTATGCACTCTAGTGCATATCTATTTTAGTTTCTTGTGATCTATGTAGTTGTCCTTGAATTCTTCCAAATCCCTACAACCCTGTGCACTATCATTCCACTCATTTTTTTATCACTCTGTAATTTCTAAGGCTGATAAAGAAATGGACAAAGGTAACTATTTCAACCAACTTTAGGTTGAATTCTAACCCTTCAACTAGAGAGGGCTCTCTCACCCAAAAATACTCAATAGATTTAGCAATGAGCACACAAAAGGTCAGATTCTATAATAGAAGAGGGTATGTTTGGTTGGAAAATCAAGGGAGGACCATTGGAAAATGGAGTCACAGTTCAAAATTGATAAAAAACCAGGTCTAACAGGCTAATATTGCATGGAAGGGTAGGCAAATTCACTGTATTCTCAAAACATTAATGTATGGAAGAGATGGAAAAGATCTAGAAATCCAATTCCCCGGATGGGGTGTTAGTGGAGTCCTCATGGAAATGGATGGGACCGGACACGGTGCAAGGCAACACGGAGCCACGTGACCGGCCCGTGCAGCAGGACAGTGCCGTCTCGGGAGAGTAATTGCATTTAAATATGCCATGATGGTCGAGGTTATGGGCATTAACGCCACCCTTTTCTCCACCGCAATTTGTATTATGGCTTGGCTCGTTGTATTTGGCATTGCACCTTGTTTACGATCTGAAGGGCTCCTCCTTTCATGGCGCAAACATAACCAGGCTCGTCCTGAGACTTTCTCCATTGTTTATCTGCATTTCTGGTTCATCCCTGTCCATCCCTGCTCACCTGCATCTATGAAAGAAAGAATTAGAGGAAAGCCGAAGAGGGGCTCACCCTGGAGGCCCCGTAGACCTCCTGTCTCGCCTTCAACCTCCCCGATGACCGACTCCTCCTCCCACCCCCAAAATATGTCCCCAGTTGCCACCCCACCACCTGTGCAGTCTGTACATCTTCGCTCTGTGTCCACCCAGCCACCTTCGCCATCTTTTCTCCTACACTCCATGGCCACTATCCCGCGAGGGTCGCCTTCGATTCAACGCTGTCCTCAGGACCCCCGGATGCAATTCATTGCGACCATGTCCTTCCATGGATCCTCGAGTACCTGGAGAAGTGCACCACTGGCTTTTGGAGACTCTAAATGACTGCGTCTCCATCCGGTGGCCCAACTCGACAACGAGCACTTCAGAGAACGTTTGGGCACCCTGTATGATTTAGTTTTCGAGCTCCGGAGGGAGGTGGCGGACCTCAAGTTTCGTTTGCAGGCCACAGGAGACAACGTCGCCACCTTTCTACATATCCTCTCAACCATGCAATCAGATCTCTCCTCGGACCCCACTGGAACTACTCCGGGGGAGGCACTTGACACTGAGATGGATAGCATGCTACGACAGGCAGCATCGAGGCAGAAGGAAGCGGAACAAAGCGGCCCAGTTGAGAACAAGGAGCATGAGGAGCGCAAGGAGAACCGCGGGGATGACCAACCGATCAACACCGAGGTAGAACCGTGGACAGAGGACCTCCGAGCCATGTGGTTAGGATTCTCGCCAGGTGTTTAGCTCTCTTTTGCTGTGCATCCAGTTTCTTTAGGCTCCTAGCCTAGATGTCATTTAGGATGAACTTTGTTTGTTTTCTGAATCAACAACTGTCTAAGACTGTTGAATTGAGGGCTGGCTGGACTGGTTTCTCCTCTGTTGGGGCAGTCCAGTAACTACAGCCAGTTTCATTTTGTATTTTGGAGACTTTTCTCAGCTCTAGCAGGCACTAAATATAATATATACTTCTTACTTACAAAAAAAAAGATCTAGAAATCCAATTAAAAACATAGCAATTAAGAATTCTGATTTCAATCTTCAGTGGAAAACACAAAAATTATTCCAAGCTAGAGACTGAGTGTACATTAAAACAAATTATGTTTCTTTATATTCTCAGAATAATTCAGAATGTAGAAAGCAGTAGTGGTAACAAAAAGAACAAATTTACAAGGAAAGGTACTTCACCAATGAAAACTGACACAAGTATCCTGTAATGCTGAACTGTATTACATAAATTCTGATCAATGGTGTTTCTATGGGATGCCTTACAAGTTATATTCTACAAATAGGTCCAAACCTTAAAAAAGGTCCCAACCCCTAATACTTCGAAATGGGAAGTATTTATAAGCTGTTTACAAAGGATCTTGTCATAAATGAGAAGGATTTATTTTAAGAAAAATCTAAACTAACTATTACAATCATAGAGGTTTGTTGAGATTCATTTAGATATATAACACTGTTTTGATGGGATCTGTGGGTGATTTGTGCCTTTGAATCCAATCTCTTTGCCATCTATCCTTTTGACTTTTTGCCTCCCAAAATTCTGAAAAATAGGGCCCAAGTAAGTCTTCGATTCTCCCACTATGAGATATTTGTGTAAAATATGGGGGATATTTTTGTTTGTCATATTGTTTTGAGAAAAAACCTCTCGGTTTTTTGAAATTCATCTCCATTTGTCCGCGATCTGCGTTTGAAAAAGATGTGTCAAACAGAAAAATCATGAATCCCAAAAAATGGGGCTCAAATATGCTCTCTATTCTCCCAATATGTAACATATATGATAAATATGGGAGAGGTTATTGTAAATGGGCCTGTGCTGAGCAAAAACCTCTTTCGGTTTCTCAAAATGCGCCCTGGGTATCCTGGAAATCACCTCGGAAGATTACTGGTCAAAAATGGATTTGGGAGGAGGAAAGTGGTTACATATAGGATGATGTGGGGACAAGTGTTAAATAAGGATATGAGATGAGTGTATGCGGGAGTGTAAGTGGTAGGAATAATGGAAGTATAGTCGAAGAGTTGGACAGTATCGGGAATGAGGAGATAAGTGGCGTGTGGTGAGAGGGGAAGTATAAGCGAGAGGTGGCATGTAGTGAGAGGGGGGAAAGTAGATGCGAGGGGAGAGATGTATTAAGAGTTTGGAAGTTAGGTGGTATGTGTTGAGAGGAGGAGAAGATACGGTAGGTGAGGGGTATGAAGAGGTGAGAATGGGGAGTAGTAGGGTGAGTGGAGGATAGGTGTTAATTAGGGAGAGGAGGAGAGAAGGAAGGGGAACGATGGTATAAGAAGTGAGGGGGTAATTGGATTTCAGAGGGGGGTTATGCGATAAGTAGTATTAGGATGGGGGGTCCTAAATAATGAGGAGGAACCACATTAGGTGGTCTCGAGGTGGGGGAAAACCACTTTTCGTACCCCACCCCACCGTTAAAGGTAGAAAGGCTGGGGGGGAATCCGAAATGTGCCGAGGACCGTAGATCTGGAAAGAGGGGAATGCCGCCGATGACGGCTAGCATGAGGATTAAGCGCTATCATGCCAACCTTTTTGACTTTAGTTTAAAACAATATGCACTTCATAAACCTTTAGCAAAATAATTTTCTTTCAAATATTTAGAGCCAGGTGTCAGTTTGAAGCACTAAACACACCGTTGGAAAGTTGCTTTTGAACACTTTCCCATAAAAACACCTGCACATCTACTGTAAACCAAATTTACATGCAAAATATCCCTGAGATCCAAACTGTGTTTTGGTCATCATATTTACAAAACTAAATGACTGCTTGGATCAACAAACGTTTAGGATATGACACCTAGTAATTCATAGGCTAAACTTTACCACCAAACTTCCAAAACAAATAACTTCATAAACAGATAACCTATAATTATAGGACCCTAACAATGGCTCCAATTGGGGATGGTATCCTCCTTGTGAGATGCCAAGAACAAAATAGACTAAGTATCCTTGTTCATTGGGCTGATCCCAAAACCTGCAACTTGCTCTGTCATGAAACCTTTGTGACTAAAAATCAATTGATAATATGCTCCAAACCTTAACTGAATCAAATTCACTCTGAAATATGAACTGTACTCTAAAACTGAAAATTGAAACCAAACTGAAAATAAAATTGAAAAATTGCTGAAAGGAATGCTCGCCAAGCCGATCTTATTCACACACTCCTACCCTAATCTGCTGAAATTACTGCTCAATTAGGTAATGGAAAAATGCCAATGAAGCCAATCCAATAGTTGATCCAATAACTCTGCTCTTTCACTATTTTTAACAAAACTCAAAACTATAGATTGTAAGGGCACTAGAAACTGATTGTCAGTTTGATCTTCACAACAAAGAGCTTTGGAACCATAAAAAACAAAAGAGGCACTGGAAATTGATTGGAATTCTTAAGTGAAAAAATCCTCCATATAGATAGCTATGGGATCATGATAAACATGACCTATTTCTTGGTGTTCAAAGTTTTCAGCAAATTCAAGGTCATAATTGGGTATTGCACATATGCTATCTATATCATCATACAACTTCTGATTTAAATGCAAATTTTCAGAAGAGCTTTGTAATGAGGCTCTCGCTAAACAAGACCATGAAGTCGGCTTCCTAATCAAGTCTATGTCATAACTAATTTTAAGCTCATAGCTAGCTAATGGAATAGGACCTTGACTACACAGATCATCCAAAACATCAGTTATTAGGTCTTGGAGAAACTGAGAAGATTGTTGCAATTTATTATGCAATGATTTCAATGAGGCTACATGATTTTCTATAGGCTTACCAGTCCTTGCTTCTGAGATATTAACAAAAACAGAAATGAACCAAAAACTTAATGGTACAAAATTATGATGCATCAATTCATCTATGGTTTGAAATTCAATATAACTTAAGGGTTGTAATTCCGGAGCTAAAATAACTTCCATATCACAAATGACGTCCTCAAGTAATTCATAAAAATGTTTCCCCATAATACTACTTACAACTTGCTTATCTTCTTGCTTATAGATTTCTCTCAGAAATTGGAATGAGGCAAGGCATAAAGGCAAAGATATTTCACTTATTTGAGAATTTTCTTCATTTTCCTCATTGGTGTCATGATTAATATGCATAGGTTGATTGTCATATTTGAGTTGACGCAACTGAGCTTATTCCTCCCAAAAATATGTTGCTGATTGCTTTGAAGAATCAACCTTGATGTAATCATCATCATATTGATCATACTTGGGTAGATCATCCATATAATAAATGTCATCAAGCATACACACTAGATCAATTGATTTCTCCTCCACAAGTTGATTTTAAGTTTCATATTTGTCCATGGAATGAAGTGAATACATAAAACAATCATTTTTTGATCTATGATACCAAGGATAAGTAGAAAAATGATTTGGAACAATGACCCTTTCTTTTTGTGAAAAAAATGGAACATGGTGTTTTTGAACAAGAAGTTCATCCCTCATGACAATCTTTTGCATCATTTCTTTCATTGTGCTTGCCAAAATGTCTAGTTTTACTTTTGAAGATGTCAGATGCTCCTTCTCTTTGTTTTCCTTTTCTTCTGCCTTTGACTTTTTGATCAACAAATTATCTTTCACACCTATTTCAATTTTCTTCATTTATTCAAGTGTTGTAGTGTTCCTTTCTCTTAAATGAAATTCCATTTCCGTATCAAAGGCATCTGGGTAATGTAAGAGAGCTAAACCAGGAGGGGGTATTATATCAATAGACATTGAATGGTAAACTTGATTGAACCTGGTTGAAAAGTGTTGCACTATTTCTCCTAGTTGTTTCTTCAAATGATCATATTCTTATAAAATGAGAAAACCATTCCTCTTGATCACCCATTTATTAAGGAATACTTTCACAAACTAATTGAAACGAAAAATTCTTGCAGTTGGAAAATTTTTGAACCATTCCTTAGCTTTACCTTGCAAAGATAGAGGAAAAATCCTAATACATACATCATCTTATTCAACCTCAAAAAGGTCAAGAAAATGTTCAAAACCCTGAATGTGTTTTTCAGCAGTGATGTTACCATATTCTCCATCAAACCTGGGAATATATTTGTACTAATTTGCAAGGAAATCATGGAGTGTAGGAGGTAAGACAAGAGGCTTATATCTATCTAGAATTTTAACAGGTGTAGGAGTATGTACATGAACTGTAAAATTAGGCTTAATCTTTTGAGGCTCATCAGGTTGAATATGATTATCATAAGTTTTAGCAATATGGTCTTGACCAGGATTAGGAAAAGAGAAGAAATAATTAAAAATAAAGCCTATTATGTCTTGGATAAAATTCCAACTTGAATACCTGATCTTTCTTGATTGTCTTGTCATGTTTCAGGTTCTTCCTCCACTGGCATCTTTGATTTGGAGTCGATTGGAGTCACCAGGTAGATGATTCAGCCTTCTTGTGTCTGATCATTGTCCACCATGAGTAATCAGATATGGAACTTGACATGCTTTTTTGAGGAACATGAAATGTTCTTCCCCAGTATGGTCACCACCATGTTATCACTCTATAATTTCTAAGGCTCATAAATAAATGGACATAGGTAACTATTTCAACTAGATTTAGGTTGAATTCTGACCCTTCAACCAGAGAGGGCTCTCTCACCCAAAAATACTCAATAGATTTAACAATGAGCACATAGAAGGTTGGATTCTGTAATAGAACAGGTTATGTTTGGTTTTAAATTGTTTTCTTGGAACAACATAGTAAGGCCATTGCGAAATGGAGTCATAGTTTAGAATTGATCAAAAACCAAGTCTAACAGGATAATATTGCAGGCCAGGGTAGGAAAATTCATTGGATTCTCAAAAATTTAATGTATGGAAGAGATGGAAAAGGTCTAGAAATCCAATTAAAAATAGAGCAATTAAGAATTCTGATTTCAATCTTCAATGGAAAACAAATAAATTATTCCAAGCTAGAGACAGAGTGTACATTAAAAAAAATTATGTTTCTTTATCTTCTCAGAATAATTCAGAATGTAGAAAGCAGTAGTGGTAACAGAAAGAACAAATTTACAGGGAAATGTACTTCACTAATGAAAACTGATACAAGTATCCTGTAATGCTGCACTGTATTACTGAAAGTATGATTAATGGTGTTTTTGTGGGATGCCTTACAATTTATATTCTAAAAATAGGTCCCAACCTTCAAAAAGGTCCCAACCCCTAATACTTCGAAATGAGAAGTATTTATAAGTTGTTTACAAAGGATCCTGTGATAAATGAGCATGATTTATTTTAAGTAAAATCTAAACTAACTATTACAATCATAGAGGTTTGTTGAGATTCATTCAGATATATGGAACTATTTTTATGGTATCTGTGGGTGATCTGTGCCTTTGAATCTGATCTCTTTCCCATTTTTCCTTTTGACTTTTTGCCTCCTGAAATTATGAAAAATAGGGTCCAAGGAAGTCTTATATTCTCCCACTCTATGATAGCTGTGTAAAATATGGGAGAGGTTTTTTTATATCATCTTGTTTTGAGAAAAAACCTCTCTCAGGTTTTTTAAATTCATCTCCAATTGTCTGAGATCTGCATTTGAAAAATATGTGTCAAACAGAAAAATCACGAATCCTGAAAAATGGGGCTAAAATATGCTCTCGATTCTCAAAATATGTAACAGATGTTCTAAATATGGGAGACGTTATTGTAAATTGGCCCATTTTGAGAAAAAACCTCTTCCGGTTTCTTAAAATGTGCCCTGGTTATCTTGGAAATTGCCTCGGAAGATGACTGTTCAAAAAAGGTTTTGGGAGGAGGAAAGTGGTTATGTATAGGATGACGTGGGGACAAGTGTAAAATAGGGATATGGGATGAGTGGATGTGGGATTTTAAGTGGTAGGAATAAGGGAAGTATAGGTAGAGAGGTGGACAGTATCGGGAATGAGGGGACAAGTGGCATGTGGTGAGAGGGGAAGTATAAGAGGGAGGTGACGTGTAGCGAGAGGGGGGAAGTAGACGTGAGGGGCGAGAGGTATTAGGAGTGTGGAAGATAGGTGGTATGTGTTGAGAGCAGGAGAATATACGGTAGGTGAGGGGTATTAATAGGAGGGAATGGTGAGTGGTAGGGTGAGTGGAGGACATGTGTTAAGTAGGGAGAGGAGGAGAGAAGGAGTGGGAATGACGGTATCAAAAGTGAGGGGGTAATTGGATTTTGGAGGGGGGGGGTCTGAAATAATGAGGAGGCGCCACATTAGGTGGGCTCGAGGTGGGGAATAACGACTTTTTGGACCCCCCCCACCATTAAAGGTAGAAAGGTCGGGGGGGTCCTAAATGTGTTGAGGACCGTCGATATGGAAAGAGGGGAATGTCACCGATGACGACTAACATGAGGATTAAGTGCTCTCATGTCAACCTTTTTTACTTTATTTTAAAATAATATGCGCGTCATAAACCTTTAGAAAAATAATTTACTTTCGAATCTTTAGAGCCAGGTGTCAGTTTGAAGCACTAAACACATCGTTGGAAAGTTGCTTCTAAACACTTTCCCATAAAAAATCCTACACATCTACTCTAAACCAAATTTACTTCTAAAATCTCCCATAGATCCAAACTGTGTTTTGGTCATCAGATTTACAAAACTAAATGACTGCTTGGATCAACAACTTTTAGGCTATAACACCTAGTAATTCATAGGATAAAATTTACTAGCAAACTTCCAAAACATATAACTGCATAAACAAATAACCTATAATTATAGGACCCTAACACATTTATGCACCGCAAATCCTTAATTTGAACATTTTCTATCCAAGTCTCACTTGGTCATTCTTCATTTCCAACCAATATGCCCTATTGGCCATAGCCTCCTCTTACACAACCATGTTCCAACCTTACCTTGTTGGAACATTCCATCACCTTGGGATGATGTAATCTATATCATACCATCATCTAACATTGTGACATTATCCAACTTGCTTAAACCTTAACATTATGACACCCATTGCCATTATTTCTAGTTGTCCATTGGCTTTCTCAATTTTTGAACACTTTTTATTCACTTCATTGAGTAATTTCTTGTGAAGTCATGTTCGTATACTGAACGCCAATATGATCCCAAAGGAATGCTATATTTTACATTGGAACTTAAAAGTGAATGGAACTTCATTATTTTGTTTCTTGATTTCCTTTCACTTGTGTCCTTCTTCCACTGCACATTTGGATAACATAAGTGGTTTTCTTGCATTGAGTACTTTTAGACAAAAGTGGTTAATTCCTAGCCGAGAATAATTTTTCAGGCATTCCTATGACTCTTCTCAATGATGACTCACCCATCCTATGACTCACTCACCATCTATGAATTCCTTTCTTTTATTTTGGGTCAATCTCTTCATCCATCATTACACTTCTACCTTCATGGTTGTCAAGTCTTATCTTTCCTTTATATGCCCATTGATGACATTCTTCACCTGTTGGCTGCATGTTCATGTGAGAATATCTATTGATTATCCCTTGCAAGTCATTAAAACTATGTAACAACTTATTACAAATTTTCCTCTGCTCTTTCTAATTCCTTTATCAATTTTTCATTGTCTTCTATATAGCTCTACACTTCCTTCTACAAACTTCTCATAGTTTCAACAAACTCCACTGACTCCACTCTACTTCTACGTCCATTAGAATTGATCTCTAAATTTCCCATGATAACATGTAAACCTCTAACCTTGTATCCATGACTGTATTATGCTTGGGTATCCTCCATATCTCTAGTCTTCATGTAGGAAACCATATATGTTTTCCCGTATCTCTAATTATGCAAAAATATGTTTGCAACAAACGTTCTTAGAATTAGGGATACTGAAAAATATTTTATTAATTAGGTTACAAGCCAATATTCATCCCAATTTATGAATAATGCAATGCACTAAGTCAAATTTTGATTCTTCAGCACAGTCCTCTTTGAGTCAGTTTTTTGATGACTACTTGTTTTCCCATTGCAATGCATTTTTTCTCAAAGGGCTCGGTTTTGCAAAACAATGGCTTGGGAAATTTTGGGTGGTGTTCTCACGTGCGCCTTGGCCAAGCACACCTTCAAGATATGGCATAACTCAATTATTCTTCTCAGTTTGGATTTTATGCCCCTAGACCAAATTATCAATGTGTCCCTGAGTGGCTTCAAGAAGTGAGTTACAACTCACCATAAAACTCTAACTGGGGTTTGAATCATTGAATCATTGATTGTGTTTGTGATGTATCGAACCTCCAACATGAGACACATTACTAAAAAAATGACTTATCATAATTTGTTACCAAGCTAAGGTTATGAGTTCACAAGGAGGTCTGGCCCTCTGGGTTGTCCACTTTCCACATTTAGCATTCCAAAACCAAGATTCTACTCCAAAAATAGTTCCAATCCACCAACTCCCTTCCCCACAAAATGCACAACCTAAGGAATGGGATCCCCCTTCTCTACCATGTATTCCCTTGGGCCTTCCCACTTGGTTTTCCAGGAATATCATAGTTGGGGACTCTAGGAGTTCTCACCACATCCTTTTCAAGGATCTTGAGCAATTTCCTCCACAAGAAAATGCTCCACAAGAATGCAACCCACTTTTACAAGAACATCGACCACATTTCTAACATAAACATAGTCCAATAATGGTCCTTAAAGCACAACATGTCTTAAACTCTTCCCAACACTTAACTCCTCTCTTGTTTCCCCAAAATCAACATGTAAAAATTGTCCCCTTTTTTCCATATGATTTTCCTTTTTCTCCCATGCATGTAGAATCTCACTCTTTCCCAAAAGTATCACTTAACTCTCACACTTCCCCTAATATTTATTTTACTCAACCCATGTAGTAAAAAACTCTATGAGGTGATCTCACACACCAACCCTCTTACATGAATTCAATGATTGAGTGACTAAGAAGTCAAAGGGATGATTATTTATAATGACAGATCAACTCAAGAAAATGACATGGGTTTGCCTTTGGATCCCCGTCCCCCCCCTCTTGTGGAATCATTTCCCCCCATCGTTATCGTCCCTCTCATATCGCAACCACAAATTATTATTTTTATTAATTATTTCATTGTGTAACATCTCGCTCTTGTGAGCACATGTTATTGACTTATTCTTTGAGGACACTTGTGTGCAAGTGATCGGGTTTTAGTATATGGTTGTTTGTTTCACTTATGGATTCCTATGATGATGTTGATGTATTATGATTTATGTTGTATGATATCTATGTATTGATAGATTCTATTGACGGGTTTCCCTTGAGTGTGCAGGACACTTGACAGATTGAGGATGCAAATGGCATCACCAGACCTCCTGGGACTCCGAGTTGAGTCAGGGAGTGGATTGTATTGGTTTGAGTATTTCATTTATGCATATGTGACATATGATCGATTATATTATGATGTTGTTTATGGATCTTTGAAAGTGTTTCGTTGATAGATGCAGGATGATGGTTAATTGCTAATCTGACTCACATAAGGAGTAAAGGGGCCATGCACAACAACCAATATTGAGGGAGAGGTTTGGTATCATCACTGTCACAACCTACTAGAACTCTCGCCATGGATCAAATTGTAGGTTAACAATTACCTAGTTCGAGAGATCCATGATGTCGCGAGGGCAGACTGAGACAATCTCTCACAAAGATTTCTAAGGGGCGCGAAATAAGGAAGGGTCCTTATTCCTTAGAATCCCTTAGTCTCTCACAAGGTCACATGAATGGAGTATTGACTCCAAGGGTTGGATAAATACCAAAACCAGTCAAATTAGGTGAGTGGCACCCTTGGAGCACGGAGTGCATCTTGAAGGGAATGCCGTGCAATTAAAATTTGAATCAAAGGTGAGTGACACCCTTGGAGCATTGAGTGTGTGTTGAAGGGAACATCGCGTAAATAACTTTTGAGTCAATGAATCTAGGTGGCCTAGAAAACTTTGAGCAAATGTTAAACTTTGTAAAATCTTGAGCATTGCCGAATTAATTAATAGATTAATTGATTAATTAAGAATGAATTTATTAATCATAATCCCTAATGGTCCAAGATTTTGCAATTAAAAATTGAACTAATCCTAAGTCTAAGTTAGTGAGAAGACTAAAAAACTAAAATTTTAAATTAAATAATGAGGGGATGAAATAAATCAATTTAAGAATCAATGAAAATAAAAATAAATCTAAAAGAGTGATTTAATACAATTGTGCAAGTAATTACCAAATTGGAATTTAAGGTAAAATGGAATAAAGCTAAAGGTATGGGTATGCATAGAAATAAATCTAGAGTTTAGTCTAACTAGAGAACATTCCTATTTTAACTCAACTCAATTTTAGAAAGGCGTCAACCATTAATTGGGAATAAAGGGACAAATATGAGTGATTTTAGGAGCGCTTTTAGGATGGGCGAGGGAAATTGACTTTTAATTAAATTAAATTGTGGATTTTCTTGTGCAACTAAGGGAACGGGTGATAAGTGTTACAGGTATGAACTAACTG
>ML781811.1:403836-450417 GCA_009831015.1 Picea engelmannii
AGCTCCAACTGCGTTACATCTCATCTTTTATGAGCACCAACTCATAGAGGCTACAACCTCTGATTGCCAGCACCAACTGGATGAGAGCACCAACTCCCACAGAATCCCAACACCCACTGGGTGGAAGCACCGACTTCCTTTTTCTTTCAGCACCAACTGAGTGAAGGCACCAACCTTCAGATTCTACAAGCACCCACTTGCACAGAAAGAGACATACGTCTCCCTAGCACCACCCTACCACCCTTATTTGCCAAAATAAATATTGCTCAAATCAACTTGTTCATTCTGATATAGCTTGCTTACCCCTTTTGCTGATCTACTCTGTGTTCTTCACTGTCTCTGATCTGCTGCTCTGCTTCACCGTCCTCTGCAACCCATTCTCAGCTTCTTCTGTGTCGCTCAGATTCTCCTCTTCCTTTTCTCACCTGCAGAGCTCTCTCTCTCTCATTTTCAACAACAACTTGACTCATCTTTGTTCCAGCGCATTATATAGATTCACCACATGCAGAGGTTTTCCTTGCGTTTCTCAACTCCAACTACAGTTTCCCTTTCTTTCATTCTTTCTTCCGCTTTTCGCATGCCAGCATTCTCCCTGATTTTCTGAACTGGCTCTTTGCATGCCCCCTCTACGCATGCCACATCATGCAACGCTGTGTTCCTCCTGTCTTAACTGCTAGTCTATTTTTAGACTGAAAGTCCTTCCGCTTTTCTCAACTCCAACTGCAGTTTCCCTTTCTTTCATTCTTTCTTCTGCTTTTCGCATGCCATCACTCTCCCTGATTTTCTGAACTGGCTCTTTGCATGCCTCCTCTACGCATGCCACATCATGCAACACTGTGTTTCAGCCCAGTGCTGTGTTTCATCATATGTAACATTACTGTGTTTCAGCTGTTACAACACTGTGTTTCAGCATAAGTTCCAGCTCTGTTTCAGCATTGTGTTTCTGCATCTGTGTTTCAGCATCTGCGTTCTAGCATCTGTGTTCCAACTTCTATGTTCCAGCATTTGTGTTCCAGCACTTGTGTTCCAACATTTGTGTTTCATCATCTACGTTCCAGCATCTGTGTTCCAGCTTCTATGTTCCAACATTTGTGTTCCAGCACTTGTGTTCCATCACTTGTGTTCCAGCATTTGTGTTTCAGCATCTGCGTTCCAGCATCTGTGTTCCAGCATCTGTGATTCAGCTTCTGTGTTCCATCTCTGTTTCAGCATTGTGTTTCTACATCTGTGTTTCAGCATCTGTGTTCCAGCATTTGTGTTTCAGCATCTGTGTTCCAGCATTTGTGTTTCAGCATCTGTGTTTCAGCATTTGTGTTCCAGCATCTGTGTTTCATCTTCTGTTGTGCGTGCTCCATAACCAACTGATTGCCATCAATTCCAGCATCTCTTGTGCGTGCTCCATAACCAACCGATTGCCATCAATGACAACCGTGACCGTCTGCGTCATCTCTGCTATAGCCATATTTCAAACAATTTCCCCCTGACCCTCTGCGTCATCTCTGCTATAGCCATATTTCCAACAATAAGTGTATGGGGGGAATAATTCCTAATTAATTTTTAAAAAATGAATTAAATGTGCAAATGGCAAGGTGTCACTAAGGAAATTCTATAAAACAAATGGCTGAGAGGAGGAAAGGATGACACTGGTTATGAGTAAGGTTATGCTGCAAAAATTATGACTAGTTTTACTTCTAAGAGTTGGGATACTTAGCTTGACAGAGAGAGTGGTGGCTCTACCTTGCGAGGCGAGCTAGGAGCTAGAGGATTTCTGGTTGTGTGTGTGCATGGCCCCTTTGCAGCTCGGGGGGATAAGGGGGAAGAAGAGTGCCCCTAGTGTTGGCTGAGAGGTATTGGCGAATTCTCAACAGTTAGCAAGTAGACGAAGGAAGGAAATGCTAATCGCTAAAGATATTCATTAAGCCTATCTTCGCCGTTCATGGTATTTTTTTTGAGTTGGCATTGAATTCAATTTTTATTGTATATATAGTTTCTAGAATTGTCGACAATGGTAATGGATTCTTATATTGGACTGGAAAGTAGCCTTGATGATTATGTATCATAGAAAAGAATTTATAACGAGTCTGAAATTTTAACTCCCAACGAAATATTGATTTCTTATTCATTGTTTTCCCTTTTCAAATTGGGGGTAATTTCTGCGTTTGTGTATCTGGATTAGCGATTCCCTTAAGGATTTAAGGATTTACCTCTGTGTTTTATTGAACCTGGATGGTGATTCTCATTGTGTTTATCCCTCATCCAATGCCGAACATTGTTTCTCATAATAATGTAATTCTTTTAATATTCTCATAATAATGATGGACTATGATTTTTCTCATTTAAACCTCTGCGTTTGGAAAATTTATCATTGCACCTTTGCATGCGTTTTTTCCCAACAAAGGAGGATCTCCTTATGTCCAATATCTTATAAACGTTGCGTTCCATTTCATTAGCTCAATGATTTTTTTTTTAATCCTTGGTTTTCTTTTTCCATCTTAATGGTCGAGAGTTATAAACCCTGCATCAATTTCAATTGCTCAGTGTTTGTTTTATTATTTCTCTAATTTTTTGGCATGTAAATATGCATGTGTCTGGGAGGGGAACGCTCTGCGTTTACCCTATTTTCCTCAACATTTTTTTTGTGATTAAAGATACTGTGTCTGGGAGGGGATGCTTTGCGTTTACTTTTATTTTCCTCAACAATTGTTTTGTGATTAAATATACTGTGTGTCTAGGAGGGGACGCTCTGCGTTTACTTGTTTTTTTTTCCTTAGCACAATTTTTGTGATTAAAGATACTGTGTGTCTGTGAGGGGACGCTCTGCATTTAATTGTTTTTTTCCTCAGAATTTTTTTCGTGATTAAAGATATTATGTGTCTTGGAGGGGAATGCTCTGCGTTTACCCTATTTACCTCAACAAATTTTCATGATAAAGATATTGGGTTTCTGGGAGGGGAACGCTCTGTGTTTACCCTATTTTACTTCAGGGAATTTTCATGATAAGGATATTGTGTGTATGGGTGGGGAACGCTATGTGTTTACCCTATTTACCTCAATGATTTTTCGTGATAAAAATGCCTTGTGTGTTGGGAGGAAACACTCTACATTTACCTTATTTACCTCAACAATTTTCATGATCAAATGCCTTGTGTGTTGGGAGGAAAAACTTTGAGTTTACCTTATTTACCTCAGAGATTTTCATGATCAAATGCCCTATGTGTTTGGGAGGGAATGCGCTGCGTTTATCTTGTGTCCTCAACATTTTTCATGATGAAATTTCCCTGTGTGTTTTGTGGGGGGGGGGACACCTTGCAATTTCCCTTAATTGTCTCTGTAGTTTCTAAATGACTTCCTCCTTGCCTTAGAGTGATTCACCCTCTCCTTCAGAGATGATAGTTGGCGTTGGGTTTCAATGGTTATTGTGTAGTATTTAAAGAAATAATTTCATGATTATTGTGTAGTAATTGAAGTGTAACTTTATTTATATCATGCAATCTTGTAAAGATAAGTTTTAATGATTATTATGCAAATAATTTATTTATATCCACTTAGAATTAGAATTCTCAAATCCTGCATTATTTGACTTCTACTTGTGCATGGGAGGGTTGCGGTGCAAGTTCTCTATTCACCTAAGAATGGTATTCAGTAACTTTAATGCACAATTGATTATGTTAGATGGTTGATGCTTAATTACCACTTTTCAACCTTAACCTATTCTCCCTTCTCATAGCAAAATTCTCCTCTTATAATTGTATTTCTTGTGTCTGTGAATTATTGTTTATGTGCATCGTTTACTTTTTGCGCCATAAAAATTTAATTGATAATGATTTTGTGCCATGATATAAAAGTGATGTATGGATGGTCAGGTGTGTAGTTTACTTTTTGCACCATAAAAATTAAATTGATAATCACCCTTGTGCCATGATTAATGTCGACTTACGAATGATAAGTAATTATAATCTCTTGCGCCGCTAAAATAAATTTTATTACCTTTGCGCCATTAAATAAGTTGACGCATGATCATTAAGTGATGAGATATATTTATGAATAAATTGATGATACTCTTGCACATTAACTCTAATGTGATGTATGAATGAATGCATGCAATTAGATTCCTTACGCAATGAATACAATTGATGATTAATCTTGCGCCTTACCTTTAATGTGATGTATGCCTGAAATTATGTGAGTAGATTTTCTTACGCAATGAATAAAATTGATGATAACTCTTGCGCCTGTAGAATAATGATGACATAGCATTGAATAAGCCCTTGTGATCTCTTGCACCATTTAAAATAAAGTCAACTACTCTCGCGTCTTGGAATTTATGTCGATGTATGATTGTTCTAGAAATTAGTTAGAATACTTGCACGCCATGAATTAGATGTTGATGTATGATGATAAGTTGATGATGACCCTTACACTTGAATAACTGATGTTTAGTTTGATTGATTGATCTAGTTTATTGTGGCTTGATTGTCTTAGTGGGATGTAGACACCTCCTTGTTCCTCAAAATAATCACCAACCCTCAGACCTTAAATGGTCAAAATCAAACGGATGAATCTTGGGCTTAAGCTTGCTTATGTGTCTTAGAGGTCCTAACCTTGGAGGGTAGGTTGGGTGGGTAGTTTTTCTATGTTATATTTATGTGATGAGTTGATCTTGCATCGCCATTTATGATACTTGTTGATTTTGTGTTGTTATCTAATGCGATGATGTGTTAATTTTGTGGCATTATTAATTATTATTGATGCGTTGGTTGTGTTGATATGTATTACGATGGTGAGTAACTTGTAATTCTTTTAATTATGATGTCATTGATTAGGTATTGCTATGAATTATGTGTTGACGTTAATTTCCTGATGCTTTAAAAACAAAAATTTACCTTTTGTGCTTTGTTTTCCTAGTCGTAATGGAGGGGCCATTACATATGGTATCAGAGTAGGTTCAACCCCACAAATTGGTATCATTACGCCTTCCACTGTATTGAACACTTGATTAATAATTTATTGCTAATTAAATTGAATTGTGTCCCTGTAGGTAATCATGGTTAGAGGACGTCGTGGATGCATATGACGTGGTGCTAGGGGAGGAGGTGCGATGCCTCTAGTAGCATCCATGCCAGAGGGGTATAACCCCCAAGAAGAAGAGAAATTCATTGGACTAGAGAAGATTGTTGTGGGGTATGTGGTTGGGTTGATGAGGTCCTTTCAGAGGATGTTAGAGGCCTTGATTAACCAACTAGATAAAGATAAGGCCAGGGTGCCTTTACCCCTTGAGGGTCCACAATGCGCCCCATCCGATACTGGTAGCGTTCACCGATAACTCGAGAAGGTCAAGTTTCCTAAGTTATTGGGTGCCACGGATGGTGTAGCTACCAAGGAATGGTTTTAGAACATGGTGATGTGCTTCACACTTCGTGACTACACCTCCAACATGAAAGACTACATGGAGGTATTTCAGCTGAAGGGGAGAGCTCTTCTATGGTGGAAGACATTCCTACCACAACTGAACATGGTCATCGAAGACGTGTCATGGGAACTATTCAAGGAGCGGTTCCGGTAGAGGTATTTGTCAAAGGAATTAATTGAGTGCCAGCTCAATGAGTTCAATGAATTGTGGTAGGGTGGTCGTATGATGCCTGAGTATGAGGCCCGATTCATGGAGCTGATTAGGTATGCTCCACATTTGAACAATGAGAAGCTCAAGTTTAATAAAAAAAATTTTGGCCTTAATGTCAACATTCATGCGAAAGTGAGGATCCTAATGCCTCAGACATTGCACAATGCAGTCCAGAAGGCCCTCATAGCTAAGGAAGAGATGATCAACGAGGGTCAGGGCAGGACTCCTGCGAGATAAATGGAACAAGTGAAATCTAGTGTGCAACAACATCAGCCACCAACTAGACATTCATTAGGGTATCGAGGTACTCAAAGAGGATCCACGTTCACGACACCATCACGACCTAATCCTCAGCAGTGGACTCCTTACAAAGGACCACAACACTAGCACCAACATCATCCGTAGCAACAATAGTTTAGGCATGTTCAATAGAACAAGCTAGGGTTTCAGTCTGGTGGGCCAACAAAATTCTACTTCAGGGACCAGGAGTACTGGACCGAAGACCGAATGTTGGACATGTGGAGAGCCACATTACGAGCGTGACTATTCGATTGAGAGGGCTAGAGCAGCCAGGTCAACCACACACACTACAATTGGATATTTGGGAAAGGCCCACCAGATTCATGTAGCGGTGAATAATCGCTAGGTTGAGCTCCAATATACTGTGCTCGAGATGTGAGGTACCATCATTGACCAGACCTTTAGTATTTTGATAGAACCTGGTGCTACAAAGAGATTTATTTTTGGTGCAATGCTAAAAATAATTAAGGTAAAGATAGTTGAAAAGGATGCATTTAGCTACGTGGAAATGGCTTCGGGTTCCAAGCAGAAGGTTGGAGGAAGGTTTATAGACTGTAGCCTTAACATGGAAGATTTTGTAATGAAGACCAACCTGTACATCATGATATTAGGATATTATGAAGTCATGATCGGTATGGACTGGTTGGAATCACATGGTGCGATACTATACTGTAATATGAAATGATTGAGTTTGATCGATGATGAGGGACATTGATGACTGATTGTAGGAAGAAACCAAGGAGTTTCCTTAAGGTTCATTTTTTCCCTACCGCTACGGAAGAGCATGTGCAAAGGATTCAAACTATATGAAATATTATCTTTGAACAAAAAGGGTGTGGTAGAAGGATTAGAAAACCTTCCGCTAGTATGAGAGTTTGCAGATGTTTTCCCAGAAGAGTTACTAGGTTTTCCACCCAAAAGAGAGATGTAATTTACCATCGACTTAAAACCTGGAACTAAACCGATAGAAAGAACGCCTTATCAGATGTCGACCCCTAAGTTACAGGAGTTGAAAATGCAACTGAAAGAGTTTTTGGACCTAGGACTTATACGTCCAAGTGTGTCATCTTGGGGTGCGCCTGCTATTTTCATATGGAATAAAGATGGGTCGTGGAGACTCTGTATTGACTACCGTCAATTGAAAATGGAAAAGATCAAGAACCAATATCTGTTTCCAAGAATAGACGATTTTTTTGACCAGTAACATATCAAAGGGGAAGACATTCCTAAGACTGCATTCAAGACAAGGTTCGGGCATTACTAGTTTACCGTTTTACCGTTTCAACTGACAAACGCCCCAGGGGTATTCATGATCTTGAAGAATGGGGTGTTCCATGAATATTTGGAAAAGTTTTTTTAAGTATTCATTGACATCATATTGATATATTCTTGGACAATAGAAGAACATGACACAAAATTTCGCTTGGTACTACAGTGTTTACGAGAAAACAAATTATACGAGAAATTGTTATCAAAGAAAACAAAAATGTTGGGAAGAGTTCTTTCCAAAAGTAGAGTTTGTGTACAACAACAACTATCAAAGCACCATTAATATGGCACCATTTGAGTTTATTTATGAGCGACCGTGTCAGACGCCTTTGAGATGGGATCAACTTGAGGATAGGGTCCTGGTAGGACCAGAAATGATTCAAGAAATGGAATAACAAATGCAAACAATAAGACAAAGGATTAAAGAAGCCCAGGATCGACAGAAGAGTTATGCCGATGTGCATCGTGTTGACTATAATTTTGAAGTTGGCGCCCGATTTTTCTTATGGGTGAAACCGCACAAGAGCTCGATTAAGTTTGGGATGGGTGCTAAAATTTCTCCTAGGTTTGTGGGACCTTTCAAAGTTGTGGAAAGGAAAGGGCCTGTGGGATATCGACTAGCCTTTCCTAATTATTTGAGGCGTATGCACGATGTTTTTCATGTATATTTTTTAAGAAATTATGTTAGTGATCCTACACATGTGATTGACATGAGTTCCTTGCAGGTGTCGGATGAGGGTGCACTCACTACGGAGCCAATCCACATTCTAGACCATCACATTCGACAACTATGTCATCGAACAGTCGATCAGGTCAAGGTCCAGTGGGACAATTATAGTCCACACTCGGCTACTTGGGAGGATGCATATGATATGCACCAAAAATTTCCATATTTATTTGAAAGTTAGACATTAAGATCTTGTCAGATGCTTCATTTACTGCATTTATATACCATACAACTTCAAGACAAATTTAAAAACAAGAGGGGGTGTATGTAACATCCCACTCTTGCGAGCACATGTTATTGACTTATTCTTTGAGAACACCTGTATGCAAGTGATCCAGTTTTAGTATATGGTTGTCTGCTTGTCTTATGGATTCCTATGATGATGTTGATGGATTATGATTTATGTTGTATGATATATATGTATTGACAGATATTGATGAGTTTCCCCCGAGTGTGCAGGACAATTGACATATTGAGGATGGCGATGGAATCACCAGACCTCCTGGGACTCCAGATTGAGTGAGGGAGTGGATTTTATTGGTTTGAGTATTTTATTTATGCATATGTGACATATGATAGATTATATTATGATGTTGTTTATGGATCTTTGACAATGTTTAGTTGATGGATGCAGGTTGATGATTTCGTGTTAATATGACTCACATAAGGATTAAAGGGGCCATGCAAAGAAACCATATATTGAGGGAGAGGTGTGGCAACATCCCTGTCACAACCTACTAGCACTCCCGTCGTGGCTCAAATTGTAGGTTAATGATTACCTAGTTCGAGAGATCCACGATGCCATGAGGGCAGACTGAGACAGTTGCTCATGAGTATTTCTAAGGGGTGCGCAATAAGGCAGGGTCCTTCTTCCTTAGAAGCCCTTAATCTCTCATAAGGTCACATGAATGGAGTATTGACTCGAAGGGTTGGACAACTACCAAAACCAGTAAAAAACGAGTGGCACCCTTGGAGCACATAGTGCGTCTTAAAGGGCATGCCACGTAATTAAAATTTGAATCAAAGGCGAGTGGCACCCTTGGAGAACGAAGTGTGTTTTGAAGGGAAAGTCACGTAAATAAAATTTGATTCAATGAATCTAGATGGGCTAGAAAAATTTGAGCGAATGTTAAACTTTGTAAATCTTGAGCACTGTCGAATTAATTAATAGATTAATTAATTAATTTAAGAATGCCTTTATTAATCATAATCCCTAATGGTCCAAGCTTTTGCAAATAAAAATTTAACTAAGCCTAAGTCTAAGTTAGTGAGAAGACTAAAAAACTAAAATTTTGAATTAAATAATAAGGGGATGAAATAAATCAATATAAGAATCAATGAAAATAAAAATAAATCTAAAAAAGTGATTTAATACACTTGTGCAAGTAATTACCAAATTGGAATTTAAGGTAAAATTGAATAAAACTAAAGGAATGGGTACGCATAGAAAGAAATCTAGAATCTAGTCTAACTAGAGAACATTCCTATTTTATCTCAACTTAGTTTTAGAAAGACGTCAATCGTTAATTGGGAATAAAGGGACAACTAAGAGTGATTTTAGGAGCACTTTTAGGATGGGTGAGGGAAATTGACTTTTAATTAAATTAAATTGTGGATTTACTTGTGCAACTAAGGGAACGGGTGACAAGTGTATGGGGGGAATAATTCCTAATTAATTTTTAAATATGAATTAAGTGTGAAAATGGCAAGGTGTAACTAAGGAAATTCTATAAAACAAATGGATTAGAGGAGGAAAGGATCAGATTGGTTATGAGTAAGGTTATGCTGTATAAATTATGACTAGTGTTACTTATGAGAGTTAGGATACCCATCTTGACTGAGAGAGTGGTGTCTCTACCTTGAGAGGTGAGATCAGAGCTAGAGGATTTCTGGTTGTGTGTGTGCGTGGCCCCTTTGCGGCTCGAGGGGATATGGGGGAAGAAGAGTACCCCTAGCATTGGCTAGGAGGTACTAGTGAAGTCTCAACGGTTAGCAAGAGGGAAAAGGAAGGTAACACCAATCTCCAAGGATCTTCATGAAGCCTATCTTCGTTGGTCACAATATTGTTTTTGAGTTGGCATTGAATTCAATTTTTATTGTATATATGGTTTCTAGAATTGTTGGCAGTGGTAATGAATTATGATATTGGATTGGCAAGTATCCTTGATGATTATGTATCATAGAAAGGAATTTATAATGAGTCTGAAATTTTAACTCCGAACAAAATCTTGATTACTTATTCACTGTTTTCCCTCGTCAAATTGGGGGTAATTTCCATGTTTGTGTATCTGGATTAGTGATTCCCTTAAGGATTTAAGGATTTACCTCTACATTTTATTGAACCTAGACGATGATTCTAATTATGTTTATCCCTCATCCAATGCCGAAAATTGTTGCTCATAATAATGTGATTCTCTTAATATTCTCATAATAATGTTGGACTGTGATTTTTCTCATTTAAACCTCTGCGTTTGGAAAATTTATCTCTACGCCTTTACATGCATTTTTTCCCAGCAAAGGAGGATCTCCTTGTGTCCAATCTCTTGTAAACCATGCATTCCATTTCATTAGCTCGGTGGAATTGTTTTTAATCCTTGCTTTTCTTTTTCCATGTTAATGGTCAGGAGTTATAAACCCTGCATATATTTCATTTGTTCAACATTTGTTTTATTGTTTCTTTGCATTTTTGGCATGTAAATATGCATGTGTGTCTGGGAGGGGAACGCTTTGCATTTACCCTATTTTCCTCAGCAATTTTTTTGTGATTAAAGATACTATGTGTCCGGGAGGGGACACTCTGTGTTTACTTTTATTTTCATCTGCAATTTTTTTATGATTAAATATACTGTGTGTCTGGGAGGGGATGCTATGTGTTTACTTGTTTTTTTTCCTCGGAAAATTTTTCTTGATTAAATATACTATGTGTTTAGGAGAGGATGCTCTGCATTTACTTTTTTTTTTCCTCAGCAATTGTTGGCCCTCGACCAATTTTTGAGGAAACATTGGTCAAGTTTGACCATTTTTGGTACTTCGACATGTTGGTCTAAGAAGGAGCGCCCAGGCGGACTTGAGATCGCAGGATCTCACTCATTTTGTGGGATTTTTGGGCTTTGAGGGTTTATATAACGGGTATGGTATCTCGTCCCATGGGTTTTACCCATGTTTAGGCATTTTTGTAAATGTATAAATAGATAACTAAGCGATGTAAGAAGTAGTGTTAGTTATGTGCAAAGACTTATAATTGGCTTAGTGCAAGAGAATGTAAGTTGCTTTGTGCACAGACATTGTATGTAAGGCTTTGTGCTATCAAGGAGTTGGCTCTGTGACTTGACCTGATTTTGAGGAAGGTGGATCTAGTGTGTTGTGCGCAGATCACCTGTCCAATGTGAAGCTGAGCTCTGTGGCTTTGTGCACAAGAACCGATGAGTGTAAGGATATCGAAGACTAATAAATAAGAAGAAGAGTTGGTGGACGTAGCCCCACACTAGGGTGAACCACGTATATCCTATGTTGATGTGCTTTGTGCGATGCTGTCGATGTTGTTTATATTCTTATTTGCTTAGTGTTGTTGTTATAACATAAAATGAATGCATTTGATGTTGTTGCTTAGTGATTAATGATGTGAATGAATGCTATATCTGAGCTGATGATATGTGCTAAATGTTTGGATGTGTTTAATCTTGATTACTACTATGCTAATCTGTAACAAGATTTTAACCTACGATATGGATAAAGTTTAAGATTTAATGCATATTATTGGCTAAGTTCTCTATCAAGTGTTGTAATCACAGATCTGTGTCCCATCTCGGTTGTAGACACCTGAGTCGTGCAATGCCCCCTACCTCTTCCTCGAGTGAGACTTCATCTGCTTTGCAGTAGTTGCCAAAAGGGTCGGTAGTTGGGGTTTTGTTGGTGCATTGTTGAAGCGTTGAACCTTGGGTCTGCTCTTGTGCCAACAAATGGTTCTGTTGCTGGGACCTGAAACTATGATTGCTAGGACTTGAAGAAAAGAGAAAGTTATGCGCATAGATATGTTGTTGTAGTGCACAATATTCTACTTGACTTGCGAAGCTCTGTGCTAAGAAAGAAACCCGATCTGAAGAAAAGAGGTAAGATCTTAAATATTTGTGCTCTGATAAAGGTAAGATAAGTGGAAATGTTTTCCTCGAAAGTATGAATCTAGGTATGTTTGATAGATTTTGTCCTAGTCTGAAAACTAGGGCACAACTAGAAGAAATAATTGATTCGAATAAATTTGATAGAGATAGTGAAAGATATGTTATTCCTATGCATAGAAAGAATTTTTGGACTAACAAGTGGATGCAGGAACCTAGAAAGAATTTTTGCAGATTTTAGGTCCAACACGGTGATCCTAGTGCGCAGTACAGGAAAAGTTGGGGATCATTTAAAAGAAAGAGAGGATTGACACTGTGTTATAATTGTAGAAGGTCGGGACATCTTTCTAAGGAATTCCCTGGTATAGGTCCTGTTATTGCATAGTTTGTAGCTAGGTCAAATGGCTAGAAGATAGAGGCCAAACTGGCGTAACAGGAACCTGCCCCACCCAATGTCACCACAATGGGGAGGTTCTTTCTATTTAGGGAGGTTAGGCCCAGGGGATACATCCCCGGTAACCTGGGGCTTTGAAAAGGAAAAGATATAAAGGTCAGAGTAAAAGTCCCTCCTCACATGTTACCACCAATATCAGATAGTCTGGGTAACAACCAATAATGAAGTGTAGCCCCAAATGAGAACACCTGCCCGGAACAAGACAATAGCAAGACAATATATGCAGGATATAATTCAATGGGTTAGTGCTTCATATAACTATCTGATATCAATATATAAGAAATTAAAACAATAGATATCAATGAGATCAATGTCAATTAATATAGCAATGGAATAATATCAATTCATCAATAAATATTGAGATGATGTATCCAACAATTTATTTAATCAATCCCTTACTCAATAAATGATCTTAACCACCATCTAATTGCTTATCAACAAAAGTGCTGCGTCAAGATGGAATAACCAAGAGTGACGTCATCCTAATTAGGGTTAGTAGTTAGTTAGGGTTTCAAATTGTAAAGGTTTTAAGAATTGTTTGGCCACTATCACTTCAACGTTGAGGATCTGAGATTAGTGCCTAAAGGGTAAATGGAGTCAATTAAAGAGAGGATGAAAAATTGAAGGGATAAAAGGCTAAGGACGAGAGGGAAGGGTTCTAAGGTCTGCAATGGCAGGGCTCTAGAATCAAAACCCTAGGGGAAAGAGGCTCACTCTGGTGTTGCTTAAGCAATGCCTCATGCTCTTTCCTCCTTCCTTAGGTCAAACTTGGAAAAACGGATAGCATAAAAGATAAGTCAAAACAAGAGACTGAGGTGAGGGAGAGTGTTGCAATGGCAAGGCCCTATCACCAAACCCTAGAAGCAGGATGACCCTAGGTGTAGATATCCTAGGCCTGGGATGTCTCCTCCTTCTTGATTCTTAAAAGGCACGGCTAGCACAGGGAAAGAAGTAAAAAGAGTGTAGAAATGGCTGAAAATTTCTCTTTTAGGGGACATGAAACAAGGACCTACTTGTGTGCTTGTCACCTATGGTTTTAAATAAGCAAAGTTTATAAATAAATGCAAGAATATAAGCCTACAACCATTCAATTAAGAAGTTTTGCAGAAAAAAAAAAATTACATATCATGAAGAAATAACATTGCAAACCCTAGTTGTAAACCTTCCTTCAGGAGAAATGCCAAAAATGCCAAGAAAATCCTTCCTTCAACAAGTGCGCCTCACTTAAAAGATGAAATACCCCAACAAGGGCACAAAAATCAGATCTCATAAGTGAGTGAGTTGTGTCTTATGTGAAAATGAGAATAAAACTCCTTAATATATACTGTATCATGACCTTTAATTAAATTTTAGGTCAATAAATTAGCCAACAAGTCTTTAAACAAAAATCATACTGTTTTTACATTAAATGTTCTATTAAACCCTAAATGAGAAAAAGATGAGACGTCAAGCCCTCCTGAGGGAGACGATGGGTTTTTTTGGGGCCAGTGCAGCATCTAGAAGACAAACGTTAGCCCTCCTTGGGCCCTTCCAAGCTGCCACACATGCCAACAACCCTATCCATCTGCCATACACTCATGATGACATCACAAGCCTCCTGGCGATGTCCTGGGTCATCTGGGGCCAATGTTCCATTGCAAGTGGGTCAATCCTCCTAGGTCTGGCTCAGCCAAAGTGCCCCTGATGGAACGCCCTCTTCTTCTCCGATGCAAGACCTCGGTCAAACACTGTCCTGTCTCTACCCCTGATGGGGTCCCAACAACCATCTGATGGGCTCTTCAGCCCCATGGAGGTCTGAACTAATCATCTCCCCATGTGTACCGGTCCAACTGGCACCTGTCCATCGGGCATGGTCCTGCACATCAAAAACTTCGCCCTCCATGGGCTCATTAGTCACAAGGATCATAGCAATGTTAATCACGTCTCATCATTAATGTTATAAAACATAAGCATAAAAACTCTGATATATCATTCAATAGCTCAAAGATATTACAAAGACCTACAATACAAGGCTGAAGAAAAAGGCAAAACGTCCTATGGGGCTAGTATCCATAAGGAAAGGGAAGTCTCCAAGGGGTATCATCCAAGCCATGTAAGATGAGGTGATGTGGTCAAGGGATGTACAGACATACAGGTAGAGTGAGAGACAGGGATGCATAATATTACCTATAGGTGCCTCTGTAGAAGGCGAGATGTACTCGTCATGGATGCAATTTTTTCCAAGCCCTTTATTGCCTTTATTCTTTTCTTTTCTTTATTTGCCCTTTCTTTTTTTATTTCAAGGACTAACTAGAGGAAACTGCCTTGGCGTGGTGACCAGAGCTGACAGTGTTACCCACAAGCACTTTCACAGAGATGATAAGGCTGTCTCGTGATGAGACCCCCTTTCCCTTGGCCATGCAACCAAAGGTCACTGCCCTGGCGTGGTAACCAGATAGTGGCAATGTCATGCTGTTAGGTACGCATGAACATAATAGGTTGGCTCATGATGAGACCCCCTATCCTCTTGGCTAGGTCTTGTTTTGTTATTTTTCTTTGGGTCCCTCTTGTTTCTTGCTAAGAGGATTTTTATTGCCTTCTCGGGGATCCCTGGGCGAGGCATCTCGAGGTTTCATTTTTATGGATTTTATCTTTTACCAGCTGCTTTTACCTTTTGGGCCTTTATCCCCTTCTTCCCACGAGATAAGGTGCAACCCTATCAACAGATCATCCTAATGCCCGTACTAAGGGAATGGGATAGATGAGTGGGAGATAAGATGAAAAAATGATGATATGATGGGAGCGGACGATGGCTCTTCAGAAATCCCCCCGGTGTCAAACCAAAGCCTATGGGTACAGGCTTGCTAGGGCACCCAGTCAATCTCCCCAAGCATGGTCAAGTGGGCCAATGTAAGATCCAAGTAGTCGTCAGAAATAAAAGAATTAGATGCATACATTTAAAGGTTATAATGATCAAAAGTGACACATACAATGATACCTGGACCAATTACCTCATGGAGCAAGAGCCTTCTCCGATATAAGACCAAACCAATGGTGATGGATGCTGCTGCTGCTGACAAGATGAATCAGATGAAAGAAGAAGAGGATGGGCCCTCCAAGGCCATGCTCAGGTCAATCCTGCTCTCGGTACTCCATGTCTAGGACCTGTGGGCCTCGAGACATGATCTCCTAGTTATCCCTAGAAATCGGGGATAATAGGTCCTATTTTTTTTCTGTTCTAAAGCTATTGGTCACGAGGTTGAGAATTTCCCTAGAATGATTTCCAAAGTCGACAAGATGAACATGAGATAAGAAAACTATAAATAAGGACAAGAGGCTAAGGATATGTTAGAGAACTAGAAAGAAACAGAGACTATGTTATTACAGTTGAAAGAAACACTAAATGATCATAGAGACGTCAGTTTACCAGAGATCTTGAAAGAAAAGCAGTGCATAGAAACAAGAATAAGAGACTTCGATATAGACTGTGTCTTGGATGAGGAAACACATGTGAATATTATGCCAGAAAGCATTTGGGAAATTTTGGGAAATCTTGCTATGATACCTTCATTGGGAAGGATAGGCTTGTTTAAAGGAAATATGGTAACCCTATGTGGAAGAGTTACTAATGTACCTATGATTTCTCATGAAACATCGACCAAAGAAGAATTTGAAGTCATTACGTTTGTTGAGAACAACACCCCTTTTGCACTTCTGTTAGGAAAGACTTGGATTGAGAAGGACTAGATAAGAAGGAAAGCAGAGGAGGAAGCTACAGAATAGAAAAAGAAATAATTAAGGGACTTCATAGCTAGAAAGATAGAGTGACTAATAGAAGAACAAGAGGATAATTCGAAGCAATAGAGGGCAAGAGAATTATCTGTCGAAATTGAAAGAACACAAGAAGGCTTAGAGAACCTATCCATGCAAGAAAGAAAAGTACCTGCCCTAGAGTTAATAATACAAGAAGTACTACATTTTCACCATTTGGAAGAACATTAGCAGTGCGAAGATGCTAGACTAAGAGAAAGTAAGAATGGAAAGAGGAACCCAAAGACTCAAATCATAGGAAAGAAGGAAAGAAATCTCAGTAAGAAGAAAGAAAAGTTATAAAAACTACGTAAAGTTATAGAGAAGACTTCGCAGGATATAGATCTGCAGAAGTTGAACCTTGTTGGAATAGCAGAACACTGTAGAATGGTACTTCTCCATGGCTATGCAATATGACCATTGGGGGTGCCTCGACCATTAGAACGACGCTCCAGAACGGCTAGAAACATAGTTATTGATGAAAATATTGTCGTTGGTCCATTGAGACCACGCCATAACGGATGGATGCGCATTGATGGGCGTATTCCTACCCGTTGGAGGGATCCATTACGAAGATTTCCTATTTACCTCGTCAGAAACTGCGCCAATACCACTTTTTTCAAACTGAGATATCTGAGCTAACAAATAATTGATTGCATATCGCGTTGTATTGTCTAGACCTCTCCATTCAATTGATTACCTTGCTTGTCCGTTCACCTACCCGATTTATTTTATTACAAAGTGTGAATGTCGGGAAAGCGCAACGCAGTAGAGAAGTCTGTGGAGGAGATTATTATAGACCTCATGACTGAGAAAGTCATGTCTGTAGGAATACAGGCATCATCGACTGGCAGATTGCAAGCATCCCAATCGACTGGATGGCGTTCCGACCACACTGCTGAGAAGCGAAGAAATCACTGCGATGATCTAGATAACACGAAGTAGATCCCATCGGTCTTGCCAGAGTACATCCCACCTATGGCTAGCGTGGTTAATTGCGGCAACATCCCGCGTGATTTCGAGTACACGTTGATCACTGCATACCTCCCGAAGGGGATACGTGTAGTTGGACCCCAATTAGGACACATCCCAGCTTTGAAGAACATCAAATTCAACCTCAGAGACTGGAAGAACTATGCGATGCTCATGCCGCATAGGTATTTGATGAAGATGTCTGGGAAGAAGCCCAAGATATTCTCCTAGCTGTGGATTAAGGAGCTCGCGTGATCCATGATCTTGAACGTAATGAATATCCCTCACTTTGGCTGACATCGGGAGGTTAACGCTTGCATTAAAATCCTCCTGTCATGCTACCATGGAGGGTATGTATGGATTTATAGGCGCATCACTGTGGATATGGCGCTGATCCATCGTATTATAGGACTGAGCATGCAGGGATCGGACCCTCAGAAATTCTACCCATGGAAGGCTGCAGATCGCTCCTTGTCCTAGTGTATAAAAGAATACTATGGCGATGAAGAGAAGGGAAAGAGAGGCTACAAGGTAGCCTCCATCCAAGATGGCACAATGCACCTTGCTTTCCAACTGATCATTGGAAGGGCATAAAAAATAATAGGCCAACAAAAGTCACAGGGTTCGTAGTGGACCTCACAGGGAAGTGTGTCGAAGGAATGCAGATGAACTGGGTGAGTTACCTCTTCAACAAGTTGGAAAAGGAATGCCGCGAAGTGTAGGACCAAGGATAAGAGTTTCATTTCAGTTGGTTACTGATTTTAATCACATTTTTCACTTGGCAGATGCCAGAAGGAGAGACAATCCTCGAAGTCGAGCCATCAGAGTTGTTGGCTGTAAGGTTCTCCACCTTGTGGTACACGAATGATATGGCAAAGTAGTGGAAATCGAATGTGGTGTTCCACGCTTACTACCTACAACTGAAGCACACCATTGAATCATTCCCACAGATGAACCCAAATACTTTGCATCAATACAGGCTGTTAGTGAAGTTCCACGCAGACTGACACTTCACCTAGATCATTGCGCGTAGGGATGAAAGTAAGGAGGAGCTACAGTTTTATTATAAATTGACCGATGAAGACATGGAAGAGATCACTAAGGAATGGCTAGAAAAATTCCTTGTACCGGTCGAAGATGCAGAACTCTCTGACCCCGACATCATTGGAAGTCCTTTGGTCACTCGGACTAAGTATGATGGATAGAGTAGCGCAAAGAAGAAGAATAAAAAGGAAAAGGAGGAAGTGCAGAACATAGACACTAATGATAAGGACAATGCCATAGAAGAGAGTAGGCTTGATTCACCTGCAGGAGGAGGAGGAGATGAAGTGAACCAAGAGGAAGGAGGAGAAGAAGGAGACAAGAAAGAAAAAGGTAAAGTAACACTGCCAAAGGATCCCCTTACAAAGGATGAGACATCGAAGAAAAGGAATGTTTCTCCGTAGAAACCCTCAACACGAAATAAAACCCGAGCCAACAAGCCTCAGTCGAAGAATGTGCTCACAGTGGACGATGTAGATCTCATCATCGCAGTCATAGTAGACACTTCAGAAGATGTCCCGTAGAGACATGAAGAGAAGCAAGAAACACTGTATGATAGAATAGAGAAGGAGCTCAAGGATATACAACAAGCCATCCATTCGAGTCGCGTAGTGCCTACTATGCCTTCTTTAGCAGAAAGTGTAGAATTGGGGGATGAGCCCACCCAATTACAAAGGCTAGCAGATGCAACCGAGGCTCGACTCCGTCGATTACAAGAAGAAAAGAAGCAGGCCACATAGGCCTTAAAGAAATATAAGGAGGATGCCTTAGAGAAACTTCGAGTTGCACATCAAGAGAAAGATGAAATTAGGGCAATGTTCGAGGAAGATAAAGAGAGGATGCAGAAAGAAAAAGATCAGCTACTTGCAGAGTAGACTATGGTCAAAGAGGCAGTGACTAGAGCACTTCTCTCTGTGCCGGGCTTGGCATAGGAGGAACCATATTCAACCAAGATGCAAGTGGGAAAGCTCGCCGAAGCCATTCAACAACTTCAAGCAAGAGTAATGGAGATAGAAATCCAAGCAGTGTTGAGCACTCCGCAAGAAGTGCACGATCAAAGGGAAGAAGCTTCTAGGAACATATTATAAATAATTAGGGCACTCGACTTAGAGTGTAAGCAACTAAGTGATCGAAGTGCGTAGACCTACGAGCGCCTTGCAGAAGATACAGAGTTGAGGAAACTGGAGGCACAACTCCAGGAGGCGAAGTAGCAAGTGTCCACCGTGCAAGCACAGATGAAGCTTCTTACTGCAGTCGAGAAGATGAAAATATCATAGGAACAATGCGTAGTCCAACAACAGGTCACTTCCATCCAGAGAAAAGTTATGGAGGTTACACAGAGGCTCCATCCAGTGCAGGAGGAAACCTGCACACATTTTGAAGAGATTGAAGGATAAGGGTCAAATCTAGAACTAGTAGTTACAATAGTGGAACAACACCTGGAAGGGGCTGTCACCAAGAAAGTAATTCAGGATTTTGCCGAGCATGAGGCTCTGGCGAAGTAGGAAGTCGAGGAAACTCAAGGCCTTCGAAGCAGTGTTGCCTAGATCTGAGTGACTTGGGACAAGTCACAAGTGAGTGTTGGGGGCATGTTGGCCCTCGACCAAGTTTTTAGGAAACATTGGTCACGTTTGACCATTTTTGGTACTTCGATAGGCTGGTCGAAGATTGAGCACCCAGGTGGAGCTGAGATTGCGGAATCTCACACGTTTTGTAGGCTTTTTGGGATTTTAGGATTTATGTAATGGGTATGGGATGTCGACCCATGTGTTTTACCCATGTTTAGGCCTTTTTGTAAAGGTATAAATAGATATCTAAGCGATGTAAGAAGTAGTGTTATCTATGTGAAAAGACTTGCAATTAGATTAGTGAAAGAGAATGTAAGTTTCTTTGTGCACAGACGTTGTATGTAAGGCTTTGTGCTATCAAGGCGTTGTCTCTGTGCCTTGACCTGATTTTGAGGAAGGTGGATCTAGTGTGTTGTGTGTAGATCACCTGTCAGTGGGAATTTGAGCTCTATGGCTTTGTGCACAATAACCAATGAGTGTAAGGATATCGAATACTAATAAAGAAGAAGAAGAGTTGGTGGACGTAGCCCCACACTGGGGTGAATCACGTATATCCTATGTTTATGTGCTTTGTGCAATGTTGTTGATGTTGTTTATATGCTTATTTTCTTAGCATTTTTGTTATACCATATAATGAATGCATACGATGTTGTTTCTTAGTTCTTAATGATGTGAATGAATGCTAGATATGAGCTGATGGTATGTGTTAAATAATTGGATGTGTTTAATCTTGATTACGACTGTGCTAATTTGTAATAAGAGTTTAACCTACGATCTGGATAAAGTTCAAGAACTAATGCATGTTATTGGCTAAGTGCTCCGTCAAGTGTTGTAATCACAGAACTATGTCCCAGCACGATTGTAGACACCTGAGTCCTGCAACCCCCCCCTTGCCTCTATCTTGGGTGAGACTTCATCTTCTTCGCAGGTGTTGCCAAGAGGGCTGGTAGTTAGGGTTTTTTTGGTGTGTTGTTGAAGGGTTGAACCCTGGGTTTGCCCCTGTGCCAACAACAATTTTTTCATGATTAAAGATATTGTTTGTGTGGGAGGGGAATTCTTTGAGTTTACCCAATTTACCTCAACGAATTTTCGTGATAAATATATTGTGTTTCTGGGAGGGGAATGCCCTGCATTTACCCTGTTTTACCTCAATGAAATTTATTGATAAGGATATTGTGTGTCTGGGAGGAGAATGCTTAGTGTTTACCCTATTTACCTCAGTGAATTTTCATGATAAAAATGCCCTGTGTGTTGGGAGGAAACGCTCTGTGTTTACCTTATTTACCTCAACGATTTTCGTGATCAAATGCCCTATGTGTTGGGAGGAAATGCTATGCATTTACCTTATTTACCTCAACGATTTTCATGATCAAATACCATATGTGTTTGGGAGAGAACGCCCTACGTTTACCTTGTGTCCTCAACGATTTTCTTGATCAAATTACCCTGTGTGTTTGGGGGTGGGGGGGAGCACCTTGTGATTTCCATTAATTGTCTCTGCAGTTTCTAAATGAATTCCTCCTTTCCTTGGAGTGATTTTCCCTCACCTTCAGAGATGATAGTTGGTGTTGGGTTTCAATGGTTATTGTATAGTATTTGAAGTAGTAATTTCATGATTATTGTGTAGTAATTGAAGCGTAACTTTATTTATATCATGCAATATTGTAAAGATAAGTTTTAATTATTATTGTGCAAATAATTTATTTATATCCACTTAGAATTAGAATTCTCAAAGCCTTCATTATTTGACTTCTATTTGTGCATGGGAGGGTTGCGGTGCAAGTTCTCTATTCACCTAAGAACTATATTCGGTAACTTCAATGCACAATTGATTATGTTATATGGTTGATGCTTAATTACCATTTTTCAACCTCAACCTATGCTCCCTTCTCATAGAAAAATTATCCTCTTATAATTGTATTTCTTGTGTCCTCCCTGTAAATTATTGCTTATGTGTGTTGTTTAATTTTTGCGCCATAAAAATTTAATTGATAATGATTTTGCTCCATAATATAAAAGCGACGTATTGATGGTCAGGTGTGTAGTTTACTTTTTTCGCCATAAAAAATAAATTGATAATTACCCTTGTGCCATGATTAATGTCAACTTACGAATGATAAGTAATTATAATCTCTTGCGCCACTAAAATAATTTTTCTTACCTTTGCGCCATTAAATGAGTTGACGTATGATCACTAAGTGATGAGATCTTTTTATGAATAAATTGATGATACTCTTGCGCCTTAACTCTAATGTGATGTATGATTGAATGTATGTGATTAGATTCCTTACAAAATGAATAAAATTGATGATTACTCTTGAGCCTTAACTTTAATGTGATGTATGACTGAATTTATGTGAGTAGATTTTCTTGCGCAATGAATCAAATTGATGATCACTCTTGCACCTGTAGAATAATGATGACATAGGATTGATTAATACCTAGTGATCTCTTGCGCCATTTAAAATAAATTTGACTACTCTTGCGTCTTGGAATTTATGTCGATGTATGATTGTTCTAGAAATTAGTTAGAATACTTGCGTGCCATGAATTAGATGTTGATGTATGATGATAAGTTGATGATGACCCTTACGCTTGAATAACTAATGTTTAGGTTGATTGATTGATCTAGTTGATTGCGTCTTGATTGGATTAGTGGGATGTAGACACCTCCTTGTTCCTCATAATAGTCGCCAGCCCTGAGACCTTAAATGGTCAAAATAAATTGGATGAATCATGGGCTTGAGTGTTGCTTATGTGTCCTGGAGGTCTTAACCTTGTAGTGTAGGTTGGGAGGGTAGTTTCTCTGTGTTAATATTTATGTGATGAGTTGATCTTGTGTTGTTATTTATGATACTTGTTGATTTTGTGTCGTTATCTAATGTGATGATGTGTTAATTATGTCTCATTACTAATTATGTTTGATGTGTTGGTTGCGTCGTTATGGATTACGATGATGAGTCGCTTGAAATTATTTTAATTATGATGTCATTGATTAGGCGCTGCTATGAATTATGTGTTGAAGTTAATTTCCTAATGGTTTAAAAAAAAATACCTTTTGTTCTTCGCTTTCTTAGTCATAATGGAGGGGTCGTTACACAATGTAAATAATACATAGTTTGGCCCTCAGACATATTAATCAATATGAGCTCTTCACCCCAAACATATCGAATCACCATCCTAGATCACCTTTACATGGTTACATTATAATTTGTGAGGATTTAAAAGTAGGGATGTTACAATTCTAGACTCTTGAAACTAAGTTATAACTATGGGAATCCATCTCTTATGATTCCATTGAAATAAAATTGTTTTATTTGATGATATCCGGAACTAGGGTTTTTCTTAGTAAAGGAAAACACATTTTTTGCACTAAGGGGTCGATTATGCAAAACACTAGTTCGAGCGATTATGGGCAGTGTGCTCACATGTGCATTGGAAAAATACACTTGTGAGTACTGAAGGAACAAAATTATGATACTTGGTTTGGGTTTTATGCCCCCAAACCAAATTCTTAATGTGTCCCTGAAACCTTGAAATTAAAGGAGATACACCCTATCATATCATCCTTATAGAAGCAATACTTTCCCCCATTGAGAGAATGACCATGATGAGGTATTTAATGTGCATGAACAAGATAAACAACATGGATGAAAAAAGGTTCCTGAAAATTGCTTCAAAATCAATCCAAAACCACCAACGACTCAAGTGGGGATGGCATAAATATTCCAAGTCTTGTCTAAATCATTGGGGGATACAGGAAGATGTCATTCTACAGATAACCGATAATATTAAAAATATTATTACATCTAAATTTAAGGAGAATATGTAGTGCGATAAAGAATTAGAGGATAAAAAGAATTAAGATACTACAAGGAGGTGGTCAACCCTAACTTAGAAGATCAAAATCATCTCTTGGTTTTGAATACTGCAAAGAAGAAAATCAACATTGCTAAAATTCAAACCAACTCCCACGAGCTGCATAGCGAAACTAGCCATTGGACAATTCCAAAAACATTGTGGGATGAAATAATCCATCATCTTTGTGACACTCAGAGGGTTGAAGATGAAAATCACTTTCTCCTAAAGTGACCTGTGTATACTCAAATTATATCAAAATTGTAAAATATCTGTCACAATATCAACCTTTCGAGCCTCCTAAGTCATCAAAACTATGGTGATCTTAGAATGATTCTCTCAAAGATTTTCAAACACATAATAAAATTCTAAATAATCTAATAATTTGTTGCATTTTTAAAGGCCCGGTAAACCAATTTTGATCTTAGTGGATTTTAATCATCATCATCATTAAAAATAATTAAATATTTTTTCAATTTTTTTTTTATAAATTTAAATAAATTTCATTTTAAATTAGCAATTTTTTTTAAATATAAAAAAATCAAACAACAAAATTTAATTTTCAAAATTTTATCTAAAAGGAAACCATAAATATTATAATATTATATAATTGAAGCTTAATTAAAATTCCAATAAATCCAATAATCTAACAAAAGGAATTTGAAATGTTTTGTCCCACAAAGATGAGGTTGTGTAACCAAAAAAAACTCACTCTAAGTATATGGTGAAACTATGCATACATTAACATTTAGCATCAATTTCGACTAAGAAAGTACTTCAAACAATTGCTTATTTTTTTAATTATAAATGCATTGTATTATACTCTCTTTTTAGAGCCTTCAAGTAAATCAAGCCCTTTTACCCACCATCTAATCTATTTTATGCCTTTACTCAACTCTAATCTTTAATTAATTAGTATACTTTATATAATTATAATAATAATAATTTATTTTTAAGGTCACAACCAAGCCAGACACCAAATTGGTGTATGAGACCCCCTTCACCCGACGATTTTACTGGTAAAGTCTACGGAGGTATACATACTCTACCCCCCTCTGGATTTGAACATGTGACCTCTTAGGAGGAAACACATGTTCTTAACCATTAGGCCCACTCAAGATGTATAATTGCAAAAAAATCAATTAAATTGATAAGTATCTTAAAAATGTTGAAAAATAGAAAATTAAATTAACATAATTATCTAAGATTAAATTATTGGTAAAAAACACATGATATCAACATTTTTTCAACTATCAAAAAAAGGTCTCACAATATCTTCAAATTCTTCCAAAACTAGATCGATCAACATTGGCCCACAACATTTCAACATTGACCAACAACATTTATTGGATGTAAAATATCATAGATACTAAATTTTGTATCATTCATGATTCCTTGCATATCATTAGTATTTTAATTGTCCCTCACAGAAGTTGTCACAATCATAAATTAACATTAAATTAGTGTATTCAAAAAATTAATACAAAGATTTAATGTTTTAATATAGTTGATCATTGATATAGTGGAACAATATTTAGACCAAAGATCCATATTTTGTTTTATAAGTTAGTATCTATATATTACTTGTCAAAATCAAGGGAAACATACAATCTGATGGTTCTCAGTTATAGAGCTTGGACTTCCTTGAAGGGAAACTAGTCCTTTAAGAAAAGATAGGATATAAACCCATAGACTTGTTCATAGTTTTGGAGCCTAGACTGCCCCATAGGGAAACCATTCCAACCCTTTAAATGAAGAAAGACTTGTAATCATGAAGACTAGCTTAAAAAGAAAAATGTAACTTTCTAGACACTATATTGACATGCAGGGCATAACCGAAAAAAAAACTGATAGACTTTGGATATAATAGCTAACATAACACCGACAATACTGAAACCTGTTTCTCAGGGTCATAGTATTTGGCCTAGAGGCGGTGTCATGTCCTTCAGCAATATAATCCCCATGTCACCCACCACCGATGGAACCGTTGTCATTGGACTGACCTCTAGAGAGAAGAGTGAGTGAAAAAGAGTAGTGACATCCTCCCCCTTGAAGATCCTTTAAATCCATCTTGAATCTCATGTCTTCCATATCATGGCGTAATTTGAAGACAAGGTCGTGCAAAATGTGCACAGTGTCCAAAAGCTGCACACAATCCTCACAAGGTTGGTTGGTCATAGTCAGTATGGGGTTGTGTTGCGCCGCTTCCGTGGTTGGCCGAAGGTGCGTAGCATGCTCCACAAGATGTGGCATGTTCGCAACTAGACTACAGTTGGTTAGAACCATGTCCTTACCAGGCTAGGAAATTAACATGGAGGGAGGTCGACAATGTTGAGCTGACAGATCGTGGGGAAGTGAAGAAGTGCCAGAGCCGGAGGGGAGATATCCAAAAGGCATAGTAGTAAATCCTCGAAAGTTTCCAAGGTTGTCGAACCAATCCATCATGCAAGACCAAGGAGAGTGAGCAATTACCTGTTCTCCTAGGACAGTAGAAGACAGTGACGCAGGAGAACCTCTAGATTTTTTATTATGGGAGGACCCCCTTGTAGGTTTGCATGCCATGTATCTGGAGGAATGGTACCAGGCATGATTAGAGCACCCACACTGGTGGGGCATGACTAGAAAAACAATATACCAGAGGGTAGTGAAGGAAAGAAACTGGTGTTGGGTGAGGACATGGAGAAAACAAAGGAAATGAGCAGGAAGAAGAAGAAGCATACACTTAAGCCTGATGTCGTTAATCAATATTATAGGTGCATGAGGTGATAGACCCATTGAGACATCCATCACCATTAAAATTGGAGTGAAGCGAGAGTGTAGAGGGATCATCGTAAGTACACAATGGGAGGAGCTACCATGGGGGGATGAATTAATAGGGGCATGGGCTACCATGGTGCGCGCTACGTGGCAGACCCAAGTCCCATCCTCCCAACCACCACCATTAAATCCCTTCGCGCTGTGACACCCCATCTGGGGACCAAAGATCCATCTTAATTATTGACATTTAAACAATTTTAGCAATTAAAATTTTATTAAACAAAATATATAGGGTGAAGTATCTTTGACTTACGATGATGGTTTGATGATATATCATAATTAGTAGAGTAAAGTGGATTTCTAAATTCCTTTACTAATTATAATGTATATTTTTCTCTATATTTAAGTTTATGATGTTTATTTGTAGATTTTGAATATCTCATATTGTTAGAACTAATGTTTATATAGATAGGTTTGGATTTGTTAGATCTAGTTAGTTGTGAGAGATGTTCTCAAATTATCAAATCCTATTTATCTGTGTGTGGTTTAGAGATTTCCTCATGAGTTTGTTGTGCTAAATCTTCTTGTACAAATATGTGTGTGATTTAATAAAAAAAATATAGATTTAGTGTGTGCAATTTGGTTCTCTAAGTTGGTATCAGAGTCGATTCTGGCTTAACTCCCTTACGAGAGGGATAGGAAAATGTGAGAGATGTAATACTCTGTAGGATTAACTTATTGTAGGAGTGTTGAATTACTTTTTTTAGTTTTCTATGTGTCCATTGTTTTGTGTGAAGATCTGAAAAATAGATTGCAACAATTTGTATGTGCCATTGTTGAGCAAATATGTGTAAAGGAAGTCATTTTTCTCATGGAGATCGAATTCTAGAAGTTCCGCACATAAGAGAATTTGTTGGCAATGATTGCATTTCTCATCATATTTTCACATATGCAGAAGTAGTAGGTCATCCTAAACACCTTTTGTTGTATACACAACCGCCTCTGTGGGGATGTGGGCATGGAAAAATAAAGGAAGGGCCCTTACATCTGCGAGAAATAAAGAGTGAGTTTTAGGAGTGAACCTTTTCTTATATAAATATTTGCGAACAATTAATAATTTGTTATACGTCAAAGAAAAACAATTCTCTGTCTTTTGAATGGAAATTGAAGGTAGTGAACAAGAAAGTTATAGAGAAGTAGCATAAAGGTTATAAGGAATATGTAAGATGGAATGTATGGAAAATAAAATGAAGAGGGTTTAACTAGGTTGTGGGAATGAAGGCGAGTGCAGAGTTCCAACGATTGAATGAGGTGAATGATATTTCTAGGAAAAACATTTGGAAATTGGTAAAAAAATGGGTTTGTTATCAAGAAGCCAATTAAAATTCAAGCTCGTGTTCATGCTCACCATGATTTGGAAAAAAAGAGAAATGGTTGTCACTCTATATGGTAAGCACAAAGGTACTAAGGGAGTCTTCCTATCTGGTAAGAGAAAACTATCGCTGTAGAGAGATTTTAAAGGAAGGGAGTAGCGGTGTTTGAATTTGTGTTAAATATATTAGTGTTATTTTTTTGTTTGTAAAATTATATTATGAAAAAGACTGCTGATAGAACAGAGTAACATAGTTTTAGCATATGGTTCTTGACATACTTAGGTGCTAAAATAACATATCATTCATTTAATTATCTCTACAATATGTTATAAGCTGATGTTTCTTGTTGTCCTTCGGTGCTCCAAGAACAACGATTACAGGTTATCTTTGTGTGATTGTGTGTACGTGAAAAAACGGTCAAGTCATATGATTGATTTCCCGATACATTTAGTATCAAAACTAATTTCCTACATAACCTATGAAATATATAGCTCGTTGTATTTTCACAGATGGAAGTATGTTCATAGAGTGATTCAATATCGAGACTATTTTTCATGGTAGTCGAGAATCGCCAGTCCTACAAATACGTCATTGATAATCAAAAGAAATTATATCTTAAATGGATCAATTGGTAGCTCAAAGTTTATGGTTGAGAAAGAGAATAGTCTATGAGATTTCAGAGTGGGTAGAAATGTTGATGATGACTAGACCAAACAGAGATCAATGTTCCAAAAATATTTTTATGTAATTTCAATACAATGATTCAATATCGAGACTATTTTTCATGGTAGTTGAGAATCGCCGGTCCTACAAATATGTCATTGATGATCAAAAGAAATTATATATTAAATGGATCAAGTGGTAGCTAGATGTTTATGGTTGATAAAGAGCATAGTCTATGATATTTCAGAGTGGGTAGAAATGTTGATGAAGACTAGACCAAACATAGATCAAAGTTCCAAAAATATTTTTATGTAATTTCAATATTGTTATTTGTGATGTAAGCATTAAGGGAGGGTGTTAGAATTAATGCTTACAGAGATAGGTTTGGATTTGTTGGATCTATTTAGTTGTGAGAGATCTTCTCCAACTATTAGATCCTATTTATGTGTGTGTGGTTGAGAGATTTCCTCGTGAGTTTGTTTTATTCTTGAATAAATCTTCTCGTATAAATATGTGTATGATTTAATAAAAAAATGTATAGATTTAGTGTGTGCAATCTAGTTCTCTAAGTCATATATCTTAATTTTATCTTATATCAAAGTCTTATAAAATTCAATGTAAAATATATCAAACTTGAGGTATATATGTATTTCAAATAGTGGAGTTCTTCCTCCACTTTTTCAAGCTGGTGGGTGACGATATTCTCGGCATGGTTGAGTCAAGACTTAATGGTGAGGTGATTAAATCATTAAATTCTAATTTCATCAAGTTAATTCCAAAAGCCAATAATCCTACCACTTTCGGGGATTACTGCCCCATCTCACTTTGTAATTTATGTTATAAAATTATTGCAAAATTTCTCACTAATAGACTGAGGCCGATTCTTTCAAAAGGTTTAGCTGAGGAGCAGTTGGGTTTCTTACATGGAAGACGGATTCTGGATGCGGTGGGGACGTCTCAGGAATGCCTCTGTTGGGAACTTTAATTGTCTAAATAAATAGATAATTAAGGTGTTCAATATGAATTGTCAAACCCAGGGAAGTTTTGCTATTGTAAGATAATTGTGCACAGTCTATGCTAGATTTTGAAAGAAACACTAATCAAATTGCAGTAAGGAAAACTAAAAGAAACTAAATTGAAAAGTTGAACACTAACACAAGTTGCTGACACAACTGGAGTTCTACAGAATTGAAATCACACTTGCATAATTTAAATCAAAATTGATGAGTGTATAAGAATCTTGGATTATCTAATCTATTCTAATTTTCTATTTTACTCTTGCAGAAGGAAGTTCTGTGCTAATTGCTGAAAGGAAATCTACTTAATTGCAGAAAGGAAATTCACACTTTCATTTTCTTTTGCTTGAAAACAGATATTTAATCTAATGCAAAAATGGGAAAGTGATTCTCCAACAGTATTCAACAATTGAATTTAACTCTCATGAGACACACTGATGCACATTTAACAGAAAGGGACTAAACTGTAAAAACAAATGTATTCTAGAAATGCTAAATAGATAAATCATCCAAATCAAAACAATTAATCTAAAACTCAAAACATAGGGGAGTCTGTGAGGAAGGTGGGCCCTCTCCTTCTCACTAAATCCACTCGAAAAGACTACAGTAGGTTGGATAAACTCAAATCACTTTCTTTATTAAATCGCCATAATGTTTAGATACAAAATGCTTCACTTAACTTCACTGTTCCACAACTAATATTCGGTACCAATGATTACAAAATCTATTCTATTTAAAGATAGATTCATTCAGTTGAAATGGACTCAGAACAACCTTGAGAATCCGAGATTCTCAAGCTGTTCGTATGATAAAAATATTTGACATCATTACAAAATCTGTAAATGATCTTGATCACCAGCATGATCCAAAACGTGTAACAACATTAAGGATCGATCTTCATGATTCAGATTTGAATGATATACCAGCTTCCAGGATCAGTGGGCATCTATTGCAGCAGGTGTAACATCTTCCAGGATCTCTGGGCATCTGTTGCAACAAGTGTAATAGCTTCCAGGAAAGGTGCACAATTGTTGTAGTTGTGTAACAGTATGCAGAACTAGCGCATAGCCGTAACAGCTGGTGTAACAGTAACGATATTTATTCAAGACTTGGTTGTTCTACACATTTTGATCATTAGTTGAATATTCATGGGTAAAATATGATAAACGCTACCAATCAAATGTGTTAAGTAAATAAGAATATAAAATCAAGATCAATGATTCATAGCTTGGGAAAAAGGGTCTTAGCAAACATTATAGTAGGCATTTAGCATAGAAATGATAAGATTGAATGAGCAAAAGTTATAGTGAAAAAGGGACATTTTTGGGTCCTAACATGCCCCCCAACTGAAGACATTGCATGTCCTCATGCAAAACACATTCAAGCCTTACTCTGAATCTGAGTTAGGGAAGTGACTCCTCCAGTGCAAATTTCTAAGACAAAAATGTTAAGTACCAGTATGGGAAAAACCTGTGTGTACCCCCAACATCCACTATTTCAAAAATCTATCTATACTGCTTTGTCTTCAAGAATAGAATTAGTTTGAGTGTGTAACAAAGGTTCTTGTGTAAAAGTTGCTGGTAAACCAACAACTACCCTATTACATTGAGATCTCCTCTGCCTTACTAGTTTTTGTGGAGCAGTAAGGTCATATTCTGTCTTGACTAAGATATTGGCCAGTTCTTTAGCATGACCAGTGAATGATACTTTCACTATTTTATATCTTGCCTGAAAGTAAATATTACCACATTCATAGCACATGTGCTCTTTATTTTGGTCCATAATAGCTTTTGTTATTGCTAATATGTCCAAATTTATCCCCTCTGGGTTTTTTTGTCGAGCAACCTGAAATTCCTTCTTTAGGGAGTCCAAATCTGCTTTGAGGCTTTCATTTTCCTTCCTTAGTTTAGTAATCCTGGAATTTTATGTATCCTTTATCTTCTTCTCAATTTGAGAAAATAGTTGAGCAAGTGGCACATCCTCACTATTTTGTGTAACTGGTTCTTGTGTGGCAGATACACTGACGAGAGATGGTTTTTCTGTGACAGTTGATTCTCACATGACTGGTTCTTGTGGAACAATATTTTCCCGGGTAGCTTGTTCTTGTGCAACAATCAAGTCTGGCATGATTGGTTCTTATGGAACAGTCTCTTCCCGGGCCACTGGTTCTTGTGTAACAACTAAGCTCTGGGAAGAGGTTGGTTCTTGTGTCACAGTCATGTTGTTGGAAGGGACTGGTTCTTGTGTGGAAGTCACATAGTTAAAAATGGAGGATAATGGATGAAGAATAGGTATTTCCTGTTCCATATTCTTCCATCCAATTGTTGCTTCAGTAGACCTTGCTGACCTAGTTCTCCTCCTAGGTAATGTAGAGACAAAATCAGGGGATTTCATTTTCGTTGCTTGAGGAGAAGGAGGGCGTTCTTCAACAAATAGACAAGGAGGAAATTCTGGGATGCTGGGGTCTGGTATAATCTGTACATCGTCACTCGATGAATGATGCACAAAATCATCAAGCAGAGCCGATGATTCTGCTGCAATTTGATTACATTAGGCCTGAATTGACAAAATGGTTTCGTGAAGTTCCTTGCACAAGGTAAAACCTGGTATATGTATTTCCATAGGATCAGTTTGCATCTCTCATAGGTTTGTATTAGTAATGTCAAAATCTGGCAGTGTCTGAGCATCAGCAAAATTAGAAAACTCTGTCGTAGCAACATGAGGGTTTTGAGTTGGTCCTGGTGCAACTCTGTCAATGCCTCTCTTAGACTTGCCTCTCATTTGACGTTTTCTTTTCTGAGACAATTCACTGACAGTGACAGTAGGGGCTTGAACAGTTGTTGCAACAATATGAGGGTTTTGCGTTGTTGCTGGTTCAACAGGAGATGTAGTCGATGTACTGGCTGTTACAGTGGGGGCTGTAACTATTGTTTCAGTAGAGCTTGCTGACCTAGTTCTCTTCCTAGGTAATGTAAAAATAGAAGCAGGGGTTTTCTTTTTCTTAGCTTAAGGAGTAGAAGGGAGTTCCTCAACAACCATTGTTGCAGCCAAGGGCTGAGGCTCATGAATTGGTCCAGGGTTTGTGTTGTCAACTGCTGGCTCAATTACAACTGTATGAATAGGGTTTAGTTGTTCTGGCTCAATGCTGTCGATGCTTTTCTGAGTGGTGTTAGAGGTGCTTCTAGTTTTTCATTTGGTTCTCAGAGCTGACTTATGGGCAATTTCAGTTGGGTCTTTAACTACTAGTGTAGTTGAGGGTTGAGGATTTGGCTGCTCTGGGTTGGCCATAACAACAAGCACATGAATTGGCTGTTCTTCCACTTCAAGTAATGGGTCATTAGGAATGCTCATTCCTTTACGAATCAACAACCCTATCAGTATGTGATTGGAAAGAAAATTATTGGTATTATTTGATTTCTTGACAAAGTGAGCCATATTATGCAATGAATGAAGAAGGAAATAAGGGATGTTTATGAGCTTCTGATGTCTTAAATGTGACAGTAGGATAAAATCAGAAAAATAAACAACTTGATATATTCCTTTGCATGTAATGTACCTTTTTACAAATTCTGATACTTTCCCCCATGGTTATGGTAAGGAACTTACGTCTGCACCTTGGCCCTTGGTATGAAATTGTTCATTGTCCATGAGAAAACCCTTATGTGCGTCAGGAAGATGTGATTTTCTGGTAAACCATCTTTCTCTTGTGGTCGACAACCCTGTCACAACAACCACTGTTTCTTCTGTCACTGGAATCCTCACCCTGTGCACCATTGAATGCCCTTCTGTGAAATTCTGACTGAACTCCAATACCTCTGCTTCATTAAACCCCTGTAGTTTCTTAAAATAAGAAATCCAACGAGTCTGCAGAAATATTTGGTAAACATCCAGGTGTAGCAGCAATGCAACTATATTTTTCAGTTCATACCTCATAGTTGATCCTCCCATGACGTTGTTTTAGAGTCTAACAGTCACATAGGAGGAGAAACTAGCACCTAAACTAGAGACACAACAAGTTTGAATGTGGATTGCATAAAGAGCATAGTGTCCCAACAAAAATAAGTGTGGTTGAAAGGTGGCGGAGGTGAATATAAAATGGGATTTGGACAGTGTAGATTTTCTCCCCCCCCCAACTAATCTGATTGGCTCATGGTGCAATGAATTTAGGACAACCGACAGGTAAACATTTGAATCTTTCTTCCATATCTACATTACTTTGACACATAAGATTAGTCAAGTACCTCATAACTTACCACACGAACCGATCTATCGGAGTAACCACACTATCCAACTGCCATCTGATCTGCGTGGAATAGCTGTAATGATGAGAGATGACTATGGAACGTGAGAAATGATGATATGACAAGTGGAGCATAGGTGGAGTCCTTTCTTTGGTCAACGAGCTAGAAATATGCAGATGTGGAGTCAAGTAATGATGAAGTGGCCTTTTCTGACAAAGAGAGTGGAAAAGATAGCAACGAAATTGACAAAACAACAATGTTTCAACATGAAAAGATAACAGAAATGCGAAACTAATTGGTAAAGCGGCATGTAAATCAGCAAAAAGGAATAACAGTGGTAGGTGTATCAACATGTATTTTGGCCGGAATAGTGGAATTAGGTGTAGCAACATGTAAATCGGCCAAAAGAGTGTAACAACATGTAAGACAAAATAGTTGGGAAAATGGTGTAACAACTGTAAGTTTTAAATGAAGTAAAGCAATGGATATAGATTCTTAAGAAAAACATAATTTAATCAATGGGTCATTCACATAGTACACAGAGATTTATACCGGAAACCCACAACTGGGAAAACCTTTCTTATATTCATTATATCAAATTTCACCATTCACCATTCACTATACAATATATACAATGTTTTTAGGTATTCTGTAGATACCAAAACCCTAATCCCTAAAACCAGGATTATTTTTAGTAAACTGCTAAAAATAGCAAAAACCACCCAAAACCGCAAAATAGCAAAAACCGTCTGAGGGATCGTCAGACGCAGTTGTCATATCTGACGCACTCACACACACACATGCAAAGAATATAACACATACCCAACAACAACATGTAAATCAGCCAAAAGAGTGTAACAACATGTAAGACAAAATAGTCGGGAAAATGGTGTAACAACATGTAAATCGACCAATTTGTCGAAAAAGAGTGTAACAACATGTAACTCAGCCGAACACATAATCACTTAGTTTTTAGGACGTTTTTCAACTTCCAAAAACTAATCCTTTGTCTCCTTCCACTGTAATCTATCTTGTTGTTCATCAATCCATTTACACACAAGTAACTACCTGATACCCTTCTAGGCTGAATTTATTACAGAAGCATAAATTTTTTGAAGAAAAAAAAGAAAAATTCAAATTCCCAGAGTTTATTTATATACAAGGTTTTATTGAAAAGAAAAAATTTCTAATGTTTAGAAGGGGAAGGAGAAAACTCCTTTTCCTTTAAAAATTGATAACCTGTATTATCTGTACATCTAGATGTAAATTCTGTCTTGGAAAGTGGACGCTGATATAGGTGCAAGCGATGACCATTTGCATGTAACTGTGTATTGGATCCATCAATAGTGATCAACCTGACTGTCCCATTGGGAAAAACGGTGTCTACCTTGTAAGGTCCCAACCATCTTGTACATAGCTTACCCTGAAATTCTTTAAAGCGTGAATCATACAACAGAGCCCAATCTCCCTTTTTGAATAACTTCTTCTTGATAACTCAGTCATGCCACTTGGTTCTTTGTTGTTGAATCAATCTGGTTTGATGAATATCATCCAAACACTTTTCATCCAGCTCATTTAGCTACTGCAGTCTGGCCTTCTGTGCCATAGTCAAGTCTAGATTGACTGCTGATGCATTTATTAAGGTTTTGATCTTAAACTCAATGGGAAAAACAAGGCTCTTCCCATACACCAGTTCATAAGGAGAAAGACCAGTTGTGTTCCTCCAAGTGGTTCGATAAGCCCATAGAGTTTCATGCAATCTGTCAGACCAACCCCTACAATGTTCCCTCACTGTCTTAGTAAGAATAGCTTCTATGACTTTGTTTGTACTTTCCACCTGCCCATTACCTTGAAGATGGTATGGAGAAGCTGTTATATGAAAAACATGATATTTATTGAGTAGGGCTTCAAACTTAAGTGATGTGAAAGGTCATCCCCCATCAGTTACCAACTCTCTGGGAACTCCAAACCTAACAAAGATATCTTCAAACAAAAATGCTAAGACAAATTCCTCTGAGGCCTTGATGAGTGCTTTTGCCTCTACCCACTTGGTCATGTAATCTGTGCAGACCAATATATAGAATTTCTGATTAGAAGGTGGGTTAATGGGCCCTACAAAATCCATGGCCCATCTCTCAAAAGGCTCTAAAACCACTTGAGACTAGAGAGGCATCTCATCCCTATGATTTGGCTGACCCATTCGTTGGCAACTGTCACAGTCTTGCACATACTTCCTTGCATCTTGAAATATTGTGGGCCAAAAATAACCCATCCTCAAAATTTTATGCCCAGTCCTTTTATCAACAAAATGAACCCCACAAGGGCCATCATGGAAACCTTTAATCAGATCATAAACTTCATCATCCCTCACACATATCCTGATTTCTTGATCCATGCTTGTGTAGAAAAGATAACCCCCTATCCAACTATATCGAGCACTCTTCTGAATAATCTTCCTTCTTTCTCAGGGAGATAGATGTGGAGGTACCTTCCCTGCAACCAAATAATTAGAAATGTCTTCATACCAAGGTGAGTGAGCAGATACTGCAAACAAATGTTCATCTGGAAAGGAATCATCTACAGGTGAATTATCATCATTTATATGCAATCTTGAGAGAAAATCAACAACCACATTTTATTTTCCTGGTCTATCTACTATAGTGATGTCAAATTCTTGTAGTGATAACAACCATCTTGTTACTCAGGAATTAGTAATAGGTTTATTCATCAAATATTTAATTGTTGAATGATCAGTATGAATAAAAGTAGGATAACCAGTGAGATAACGCCTAAATTTATTGATCGCATAAACTACTGCCAAGAATTCTCTTTCAGTAACTGTATAATTTAACTTAGCAGGATCCATGTTCTTGCTGATATAGTAGATAAAATAGGGATATTTGTCCTCCTGTTTCCCTAGAACTACACCAATTGCAGTGTCCGAGGCATCTGAAGAAATGTGAAATGGAAGAGCCCAATTGGGCCCTCTCAAAAAGGGAGTTGTGGACAATTTATGTTTCATATCTGCAAAAGAAAATTCACACTTGTCAGTCCAACTAAAGTCAACATATTTTGTCAATAGAAAAAATAAGGGAGAGGCAAGTTTAGAATTTTTTTTAATGAATCTCCTGTAATATCCAGCATGCCCTAAAAAGGTTCTTACCTCTTTCGGAGTTGATGGAGTTGGAATGTCCAAAACTACCTGGATTTTGACTGGGTCTACCTAAATTCCTACATAAGAAATGAAGTGTCCCGGCACCACACCTTCACTCATCATCATATAAAATTTTTTTGTACTTAGAGAAAGATGAGACTGTATGCATATTTTGAGTACTTTTTCCATATTATCTAAATCTTCATTGAAATCACTACCATAAGGTGTAAAGTCATCCATGAATATTTCCATACAGTCATTCACCATATCAGAGAAAATACCAATGACAACACTCTGGAAAGTGGTTGGTGCATTACACAATCCAAATGGGAGAACCTTGTAGGAAAATGTACCCCAAGGGCTGGTAAAGGTGGTCTTATCTTGGTTGTGTGGAGCAATGGTTATATGGTTATGGCCACTAAATCCATCTAGGAAAGAGAAAAACTTTTTCCCAGATAGGTTGTCTAGAACATGATCAATAAATGGCAGAGGGAAATGATCCTTCTGCATGGCCTTATTCAAGGATCTATATTCCACACACACTCTCCATTTACCATTCTTTTTAGGTACGATAACCAACGGTGAAACCCACTCACTGTTTGATATAGGGTAGATGAATCCGACATTTAGAAGTTTCTGGAGTTCTTCCTTAACAATCTCTTTAAGATTAGGGTTCATCCTTCTTTGGGGTTGGCAAATGGGTTGGCATTCTTCCTTAATGTATATATGGTGGGTGCATAGTTTAGAGGAAATTAATTTCATATCCATGTAATCCCAGGAAAATGCTTCTTTATGTTCAGTCAATAACTTCATCAAATAACGAGTTTCAACAGAAGATAAATCGGGATTGATGTTCAGGGTTTTTCCAGGTTTGATTTCTACAGGGATTCTCTTAGAATTGACTTTAGGAAATAATTTATCTAGTTTATTACCTGCTATTATAGTTGAATTAACTTGATTTACAACAGTTTCAGAGAACATCTCTGGGCTCACTCCTTCCTGGGCAGTAGGGTCAAAGATTCTACTCAATTGGTGATACGTGTTTAGTGTAACAACATAGGGGTCACTGATAAATATATTTATTAGCTCATCCTCTGTCTTGTCTTTGAAACTTAGGGATTTTCCAATGGTTAACACATGCATAGCGCTTTCATCCTCAATGTCCATCCATAAAGAATTTTTGGGTTCCACACTAGGTGTAGCATGATGATAAAGGGTAAGTTTCTTGGTATCATAACCATCAGAGATGGTCATTGAACCAGATCTACAACCAATGAAAGTATCAGCTGTAGCTAACCATGGTCTTCCTAGAATTAGAGGGTGGCCCCCCAGACGGGTTTTAGGTTGCAATACGACAAAATCAACAGGATACTCCCATGAATCAACTGAAATAACTAGATCATCAATTACTCCTTCTGGTCTAATAGTAGAACGATAAGCTAATTCTAAAATAGTAGGAGTAGGTCGGACTTGCGTTCTGAGTTGCAACAATTATGTCGTCTCTATTGGAATAATGTTAATTTCTTCCCCTAAATCAACTAACATATGGGGAATAAATGTTTGTCCAATTTTGGCAGTGACTGTAGGGTTTCCCGGGTCACCATATTTAATAGGTGGGGTTTTTCCTAACATCAGTTCAAAAAATTCTCCCACTACGTGTACTGTGAGGGGGTCCCTAGGTTTCCTTCCAGACCTTTTGATACAAAGGTATCTCACAGTCTTCGCATAAATAGGGACATCCCTAATCACTTGCAATAGTGGAATGTTAACATGCATATTTTGCAATTCTCCTAAGAGATTGAAGGATGGTGATTCCATAGTTTTTGTAATTACCATTCTTTCAGGGAATGGGGGGTATAATAATTATATGATGGGTTTGTCAATTTCTTCTATATCAACAGATGGTTTTTCCCCTGATTCCTTGTTTGATTCTGAAGATGGAGCATCTTCAATTATTGGCTCGACTATTCTCCTTGATCTTTAATTTATCTCATCACAAGGCATAGAGTAATAGACAGAGCTGGCACATTGTGTATATCAATATTCTGAACAACCTTATTATTTGGATTTAGTTTAGGTTGCATAGGCATCTGAGGTCGTAAGGGAGGATTGTTCTGTGGGGCATTGGGAGGTAATTGCAGTTGTTGCTGCTGGTACTGGGGTTGGAACTGTTGTTGATAGGGGTTTAGTTGGTGATGGTTTTGATAAGTAAGTTGTTGTTGAGGGCCTCTCCAATATGGGTTCCATTTCCCATGGTAATTCTGTTGTTGGGGCATAGGTAACCATGCATTGGGATCCTGATAAGGAGGTGGCATCTGATTTGGAGGGAGGGCATTCATCTGGCCATATTGAGGCTGATTGTTCACATTATTCTAATAATTAAGTGTTGCGGGAGAGAATTGAGGGTTTGTACCTTGACCTCATGGTTTCCATTGTCTCCTCTGTGTTATTAGATAGGCAACCTACGCTTCCTCATTATTTTCCTTCATTGATTCTTTTACACCTGGTAGGGAGGGACATTTGTCAGTGGCATGATCTAATTCAAAAATAAGACATACCTGGACACGGTTCAGTGGGCACTCCCTTGGTGGATGTTTGTCTCTACATTTTGGATAGAAAATGGATAATGCCCGATCTCATTATTCTTGTTTCTGTTTGATCTGCAGAGTATCCATTTGTGAAGCAAAATAGTTAATCATTTCTGTTTTGAAATCTTCTAACAAATTACCTATTTATGCTCTTGTTTCCCCTCCATTGGCTGATTTTTGTACCCTTGAAAAAGTGGCATCCATGGTAGCTGACTTATTCCTTGTAGATCCTCGAGAGCATATCTTACAAAGATTTACGATGTCTTCATAGGATTCCTTAGATATATCTCCTTTACCAAGCATATTCAACATATCTAGACAATCATCTCTAACTCATTTTAACAAAATAGTTTTCAGAATGTCGTTACTCACATCTAGATGTCCAGACCTTTGTATATTATACTAGAGTCACTCCAAAAAATATTCAAGGATCTCATCCTCCTTCTGAGACATCTTGAACAATTCCTCTCTTCATTCCCTCGTTCGACAATATTCCTGGTATTTGTTTAGGAAAAGTTGCCTCATTTTCCCCCATGTTGAAATATTCTTTCCTCCAAGGCTCATGAACCATCTTAATGCGTTACCCTTCAGTGTAGCTGGAAACAATTTAAGCTTCTACGCAGTGGTAGTGTAATCATATATTCTACACAGAATATCAAATTCAAACAAAAACTCATCTGGATCCTCAGTAGATAATCCATGGAAATTTGGCAGGGCTGAGAGAGGTATGTTCTTCATAGGAGCTATCCCCCATGTGGGAATATTATAAATAGGAAAGACCAGGGTAGAGATACTATTTTCATCATTTTCCTGATATTCATTGTTCAGTGGATTCTCACGGTGGAACTCTTCTTCATTATCTCCTTGATTTTCCATATGTGCTCTTTCTCTCCACTCAATATGGAAAGCGTCCCACTCCTCTTTAGTGACTATCTGTCCGTTGATCTGATTAACAAATTGTTCTGGATTTTCCCTGTTCCGAGCTACACTTCCTTGATCTTCAATATTCTCCAGTGTTGCGTGCTGACTTGTTGGTGACAAATCTTCATCTTCAGCCCCTGATGACTGAGGAATATGTCTTCTTGGAGGATTTGAAGGATGAAAGATAGAACCTGAAGAAGAATCTGCTCTGGCTATAATCTCATCAACAAAGGTTGGCCTTCCCAGTGCAAGATTCCTTCCACCACGTCCTCTGGTACCTGTAGGGTTATTATTTTTGGGGATACATCCTCTTGTTCCTCAATTCATGTAGACTACTCATTCCTAAGAAAAGAAAACTAACGTGCTTACAAGAATCTCTAAATATCTTCCCCCAGAAATGGTGCCAAAATGTTGGGCACTTTAATTGTCTAAATAAATAGATAATTAAGGTGTTCAATATGAATTGTCAAACCCAGGGAAGTTTTGTTATTGGAATATAATTGTGCATAGTCTATGCTATATTTTGAAAGCAACACTGATCAAATTGCAGTAAGGTAAACTAAAAGAAACTAAATTGAAAAGCTGAATACTAACACAAGTTGTTGACACAACTAGAGTTCTACAGAATTGAAATCACACTTGCATAATTGAAATCTAAATTGATGAGTGTATAAGAATCCTGGATTATCTAATCTATTCTAATTTTCTATTTTACTCTTGCGGAAGGAAGTTCTGTGCTAATTGCTGAAAGGAAATCTACTTAATTGCAGAAAGGAAATCCACTCTTTTATTTTCTTTTGCTTGAAAACATATATTTAATCTAATGCAGAAATGGGAAAGTGATTCTCCAACAGTATTCAACAATTGACTCTAACTCTCATGAGACACACTGATGCGCATTTAACAGAAAGGGAATGAACTGTAACAACAAATGTATTCTATAAATGCTAAACAGATAAATTATTCAAATCAAAGTAGTTAATCTAAAATTCAAAACAGAGGGGAGTCTGTGAGGAAGGTGGGCCCTCTCCTTATCACTAAATCCACTTGAAAAGACTACAATAGGTTGGAGAAACTCAAATCACTTTCTTTATTAAATCACCAGAATGTTTAGATACGAAATGATTCACTTCGCTTCACTGTTGCACAACTAATATTTGGTACCAATTATTACAAAAGATCTATTATTTAAAGATAGAGTCATTTAGTTGAAACTGACTCAGAACAGCCTTGAGAATCCAAGTTTCTCAAGTTGTTCGTATGATAAAAAGATTTGAAATCATTACAAAATTTGTAAATGATCTTGATCACTAGCGTGAGCCAAAATGTGTAACAACATTAAGGATTGGTCTTCATGATTAGGATTGAATGATATACCATCTTTCAGGATCGGTGGGCATCCATTGCAGCAGGTGTAATAGCTTCCAGGATCGGTGGGAATCTGTTGCAGCAAGTGTAACAACTTCTAGGAAAAGTGCGCAATTGTTGTAGTCATGTAACAACATGCAGAACTGGCGCACAACTGTAACAACTAGTGCAACATCAATGATCTTTCTTCAAGACTTGATTGTTCTACACATTTTGATCATTAGTTGAACATTCATGGGTAAAATATGAGAAACACTACCAATCAAACATGTTAAGTAAATAAGAATATAAAAGAAAGATCAATGATTCATACCTTGGGAAAAAGGGTCTTAGCAAACATTATAGTAGGCATTTAGCATGAAATGATAAGGTTGAATGAGAAAAAGATATAGTGAAAAGGGGACATTTCTGGGTCCTAACAACCTCCACAACATAAAAACAAAAAACCAAAAGGCTTTAATCCTTAATCTTGACCTGAGGAAAGCGTATGATATGATTAGATGGGATTTTCTTCAAATGATTCTTATTAAGGTTGGTTTTGGTCTAACTACTACAAGGTGGATCATGAGCTACATAAAATTTGTGTCCTATGTTGTATTAATAAATGGTGAACCTTCAATGTTTTTTCAAAGGGGAAAGGGTCTTAGACATGGATGCCCATTGTCACTGCTCCTTTTGATCCTGGTTATGGAAATTCTGAGCATTCTTATAAAAAAGGAGAAGGAAATAGGCACTTTAACTGGAATACAGGTCTCTAGGATTACGAAGATCCTACACCTTCTATTCGTGGACGATGTGTTGATTTTGTCAAAGGCATGCCTTACTGAGTGGACTGTGATTGCTGACCTATTGATTGTTTTTCAAAAATCTACTGGGTTACAGATAAATGAAGGTAAATCTACTTTCCATTTGGCTGGCATGGAGGAGGCGGATATGTTTCCTTTCAAAGATATTTTTCTGTATGTTTTTGAATGTTTAGATTCGGGACTCAAGTATTTAGGATATTTTCTTAAACTGAACTGTTACAAAGAAACGGATTGGGGCTCAATCATTAAAAAATTTGAAAAGAGACTAGACCACTAGTGTAATCGTTGGCTCACTATGGGAGGCTGCCTAGTATTGATTAAAGTAGTGTTGATCAATCAACCGGTATTTTGGATGTCATTGGCTCCCATCCCGTCTTCTATTCTTAATAGACTTTGACAATTAATCTTTACTTTCCTTTGGTTAGGGGGAAAAGTAAAGAAACATTTTCACCTTTGTAACTGGGATAGCCTAGCGAAGCCAAAATTCGTTGGAGGGTGGGGGATAAAGAACTTGGAACTCTTCAGCAAGGCACTGGCGGTGAAAACACTTTGGCATGGGATCTCCACCGTAGGGATATGGAAAAAGGTAATTAAAGAGAAATACCTCCCTTTCGTTTCTGTTTCACTCTAGTTCGTAATGGGAACAAACACATAGGTTTCTTCTTCACCTATCTGGAGGCATTTAATAAAATCAAAGCTTTTACTAGACCAGTGGCTTTGCTGGAAGATTGGTAATGGTTGCTCGATTCAGGTGGGAAGGGATCAAATTATGGGCCTTGACAACTTATCATTTCTATAGACACCCTTATTGACTGCTTTAAAGAGTAGAGGATTAACTTTTATTTATCAAGCAAGGAACACATCCTCTTTAGCGCCTCCGGTGTCATATTGGAAAGACTCACACCAACTGGGTCTAATCGGTGATCAAGCACTCGATTGGGAAAGGTTTAAATGAGCACTTGTGGGAGTTGGCATACTTCTTGGTCCCACTAAGGACGAACTAAGATGGTCTGGGGGAGATGGTTCATATTTTCCTACGGTAAAAAAATTGTATAAAGCTATATATGAGGTTTTATGGGGACCAGCCTACAGAGAATGGGTTTTAAAACTATGGAAGTGGCATCTAGAACTGGAACTGAAATTCTTTTTCTGGCTACTCTTAAAGAAGAAAATTCTTACTTGGGACACACTGGTGGCTTGGGGTTGGGAAGGACCAAGTATATGCGTTTTATGCCGGTGCAATCAGGAGACTATCTATCATCTCTTTGTTACCTGCCCATTCACTCAGCAGGTATGGACTCTTTTAGAATAATATTTAAATATTTCACTGAACTGGGAGGGCCTTTTGGTTGACGATTGTATCACAACACTAGACAAACAACACCATTCCCATATTACCCTTCCAGCTGTTGTATGTTGGGTTTTATGGCTCGAACGTAACACTCTCATATTTAATGGTGGCTCCACTCTCCCAATGGTGGTGGAAAAGAAATCTCTTCTTAGATACAATACAGGTAAGGCCTTTCAGGGGGAAAAAACAACTTTAAATATTAGAGAACCTCCAAAGCTGCAGAGGACGGTCGACTAGTTTGATGGGGCGACCGCTGGTAATAGTCAGAGTATCAGTGAGAGCGATGTCATTCAATTTGATCATAATACTATTATCAAGTGGAACTTCAAACTAGGTGCAGGCACAAACAACATAGCGAAGCTGATTGGAGTATGGCCAACTCTCTTTCTAGCAAATCTACACAACATCCAGGCGATCCAGATCATTGGGGACTCAAAATTGGTGATTGATTGGTGCAACGACAGAGGTAGGCTCAATAGCTTAGCGTTGGAAGGATGGAAGGATCATATTTTAAGGCTACGCAACCATTTTAACTTTCTATCCTTCATACACTCCTACAGGGATTTTAATAAAATTGAAGATGATCTATTGAAAAGAGCACTCATGGACCACGAGCATATTGGTCAGATTGTCTATAATATGTGGATAGATAATACACCTGGCATCAAACTCTTCATTAATGTTTTTGGCGATTAATCCATGAATTAGGTAGAGTCCTTCTATGGGTTGGAGGCACTGTCATCCTCAGATTCAGGAGCTCAGTATTGATTATGAAAAGGGTCCTTGTAATCAAGGGCATTTTCATGACTGTTGTTGTATGTTTTCTATTCGACAATCATCTCAATGTTTTCAGAATGTAGTGTTTGGTTATGACTAGTCTATTTCACCTTATGGGCCTCAAATAGTTTATGAAAAGATAGCTTTGTAACTTTTATGTTTTATAAATATAAGTGAAATTTTCTATTCTGGAAAAAAAAAAAATCAATAACAAATCAAACAAATTAAATAGAAATAGGAGTGACAATTACTCTAAAAGGGATGGGAGAATTCAATGCTCTTTTAGGAGTGGGGTAAGGGATTTTGGTAGACTCATTCTATATCAATATAAGTATCTTATAAAAATTAAGGTAAAATAAATCAAAATTAGGTATATACATGTGTTAAAAACATCAATATAGCATATTCAACAAATGAAATTGAAATAAAAGAGAAATAAAAAAGCTTTGTAGAATTGTCAATTAAGTATAGTTTAGGTGATTGAGAAAAATGATTGTTATCCTCCCCACTTAGATTCAATTCTGGTAAATAACATGTTAAACTCTTAAAAAAATATATTATTGTAGTGAATACCATCCTTAAAATAAAGAGAAATACTTAAAAAAAAAAAACTTTATAAAAAAACAAATAAATTAAAAATAAAAATAAAAATTATTATAACAAATTGAAAAAACTCAAGTTGTGGACTTTGTATTTCCTCATAATTGAAAGATGAATTATTTGAACTTATAACAATGTAATACCGTCAAGTAAATATATCTTCCCCATAATTTAAGTAAAAAAACAATAAATATAAAAAATTAATATTTTTCGATATATTTTTATCATACGTTAGTTTTGAAGAACTATTTTAGCAAAACCCTTTGCAAAAAATTTATTAAAATTAATTCTTAAAAAATATTTATAAAGGTTTTATTTCCATGATAATCCATACATAAGTGAATCATTGAGCCACGTCAATACGTGTTCTAAAAACAAATCACGCAAAAAAGCTATTTTTCTGGGGTTTTGAAATTATTTCTCTACGGTTTTGAACATGAATAATATTTCTGGGTGGTTCTACTGTTTTGAAATTATTTTCGGTTTTGAAATTACTTCTCTGCGGTTTTTCAATAGGAAACCATTTTGAACAGGAACTTTTTCAAGGAGATAATTTATTTCTAAGATTTTATATCTGGGGATTTGAATGGGAATAAATTTGATTTTTACCTTTTTTACCAAGGTTTCTTAAGACTTCTCTGGGGTTTTGAACGGGAATAATACTTCTCTTTGATTTTTACCTTTTTTACCCAGGTTTCTGTGGACTTCTCCAGGGTCTTAGGAAATTATTTTTGGCTTCTTCAACGGGTTGAGCAATTGGACATCTGAAATGAGGTGAGTCACTTTTTACTTTGATTCAATTTTAATTTTACATAAAGAGATTTAAATATATTTTATTTATTATTTATTTTAAGTTTCATAAATAAAAGTTGATTTGAGAGACAAAGTCAATCCAAAATATTAATTGTTACATTTTTTGTTCTCTTCTTTTCAATATGAGCACTCCACCACCGATTCCAAAAGTTCCGCCTAACAAGGGGAGTCCCCCCAAAATCACCCTAGAGATCTTTTACGATTATATGGAATCAGTAGAAAAAATAAGAGAAGAGAGAGATGCCAAAATCCAAATAGAGTTAGAAACATTAGAAAAAAGGAGGGAAGAAAGAGACATAAAACTCCAAATAGAGCTAGAGGCAATGATTGATAAAAAAATTAAAGATACCATTCAAACTCAAATAGAGGATAGATTCTTAGGGTTCAAGAGTGAATTGTAGACAATGAAATATAGAATTCAAGAAATGGAAAAACATAAA
>ML781811.1:450467-470163 GCA_009831015.1 Picea engelmannii
TTTTGGTATAAAAGAACAACAAGAGGAGGATACACTAGCAATAGTAAAAGAAGAATTAAAAAATAAATCACAAATTGATACAACTTACATGATAGAAGCAAAGAGGCTAGGAAAAATAATTGATCATAAAGATAGGTTGATCCGTGTAAAAGTAAGTTGTAATGACCATAAATATAGCATACTTAGTAAATCTCCGAGCTTAAAAGGGTTAGGAATATTTATAAATGAAGACCTCATTCCCGAAGACCAAGTTGAATTAAAGAAGGAAGTTCAAAAGGTAAAAGAAGCCAGGAAAGAAGGAAAATGGGCAATAATTAGAAAACGAAAAGCTATTGTTAGGGATAGAGACCAGAAGGATAATAATAAATAGGAATTTGGGACACTCAGGATCCTTTTAAAGGTCCTATAATTAATATATTTTGAAATCCATTTTGAATTATTTTGAATTTTGATAAAACTTTAAACTTTAAATATTGTATAATCTATTTCAATTTTTTGGGTGATCTAGAGTTATATGGCTATACATAAAGAAAAAGTGGTTCAATTTCTTTTTATTGTAATTAAAGTTTATTAATATTTCTTTTTATTGTAATTAAATTTTATTAATATATTTTGAAATCCATTTTGAATTTTGATAAAACTTTAAACTTTAAATATTAATATTGTATAATCTATTTCTACTTTTGGGGTGATCTAGAGTTTTATTGCTATACATAAATCAAAAGTAGTTAAATTTCTTTTTATTGTAATTAAAGTTTATTAATATATTTTGAAATCCATTTTGAATTATTTTGAATGTTGATAAAACTTTAAAGTTTGGTGTAATCCTGAGTTCTATAGCTATCCATAAAGAATCATAAGTAAAATTCTAAAGAATCACAAGTAATCATTTACCTTATTAAGGTCTGATAGACCAATCAGTCTTAGTGGACATTAATCATCATCATCATCATCATCATATTAAACCTCGGTAGGTAGAAATGAAAAACATGTTTAGAAGGAAACTTTGTGGGGAAGCGATTTATTGAAAAAATATAACTTGAGGAGGACATCAAATAAATAATAAAGATATTATATACCTATTTCATTTACAATTTTTTTCAACTATTTCATTTACATTATATATTTCTGGAGTTTTTGTTTTTTACTAGAATAATTTCTGGAGTTTGTTTTTAGTTTATTGATGAGGGAACTTCTTTGCGGTTTTCGGAAATTATTTTTGGCTTCTTCAACTTGTTGAGCAATTGGACATCTAAAATGAGGCGAGCCACTTTTTACTTTGATTCAATTTTAATTTAAAATATTGAGAGATAATAATTAATATCATTATTATCAATTAAAAAAAATATTTTTCATTTTTAAAGTCAATCCAAAATAATAATTATTACATTTTTGCTCTTCTTTTCAATATGAGCACTCCACCACCTATTCCAAAAACTCAGCCTAACAGGGGGAGGCCCCCCAAAATCACCCTAGATATCCTTTACGATTATATGGAATCAATAGAAAAAAGGAGAGAAGAGAGAGATGCCAAAAAACAAATAGAGTTAGAATCATTAGAAAAAAGAAGTGAAGAAAGAGACGTAAAACTCCAAATAGAGTTAGAGGCAATGATTGATAAAAAAAATTAGGCTCTTCAAAGATACCATTCAAAATCAAATAGATGATAGATTCATAAGGTACAAGATTGAATTGCAGACAATGAAGGATAGGATTCAAGAAATGGAAAAACATAAACAATCAACCCAAGAAGAAGAGATTGAAGAAAATCACAACTTGAGAGATATGATTAAAGAGCTAGAAGAAAAACTAACCAACAATTTGTCCCTCAGTAATATGGAAAACAAATTGGATATCAAACCCATCAAAGAGGAAATGAATAAGCTAATCGAACTGGACCATGAGCATAACAAAAGAGCCTTGAACCTCATAATTTTTGGTATAAAAAAACAATAAGAGGAGGATATGCTAGCAATAGTAAAAGCATAATTAAATAATAAATCACAAATTGATACAACTTACATCATAGAAGCAAAGAGGCTAGGGAAAATAATTGATCACAAAGATAGGTTGATTCTTGTCAAAGTAAGTTGTAATGACCATAAATATAGCATACTTAGTAAATCTCCGAGCTTAAAAGGGTCAGCAATATTTATAAATTAAGACCTTATTCTCGAAGACCAAGTTGAATTAAGGAAGGAAGTTCAAAAGGTAAAAGAAGCCAGGAAAGAAGGAAAATGGGAAATAATTAGAAATCGAAAAGTTATTGTTAGGGATAGAGACTATAAGGATAATAATAAATAGGAATTTGAGACACTCAGGATCCTTTTTTGGAACTGTCACGACTTTCCATGGTGTAAAGGTCCTATGATAAGTTGGATCCCGAGTGATATTGATATTATTTGTCTAGTTGAAACTTGGGAGCATGAGGAGTCTAAGGTCCATAACATAGAAGGATTTGTCTTGTGGTTGACATGGAACAAAAAATCCCACCGTAGAGCGATAAGAGGCATAACTTGTTATATTAGAAAGATCGTTTCTCCTCACATTCAACTTCATAAGATTGACCCTCTCAATTAGTACATTTGGATAGAAATTTCAGACACCAATGCTAAGAAGATGTATATAGCAATTTGTTATTTTGCACCTATTAATTCTACTTTTTATAAGAAAAATCATATAGATAACAATTGTCCCTATAATAATTTAGAACAAGATATTTATAGTTTGAAAAATGAAGGTAATATCCTCCTGCTATGAGACTTTAATGCTAGGATTGCAACTAAACAAGATACTCTTTTAAGCACTAATTCCAACCATAATCCTTTATGGCTAGATGCAGACGATGTTTTATCTAGTAGCTACAAAAGAAGCTTTGACGACCTAATTGAGAATTTGTTTTGTACTGAGTTGGTCAAGCTCTACAACTCTCAAGACCTAATAATTTGCAATGGAGTAATGAAGTGGCCAAACTCCAACCAGATGACTTGTATTCATGGGCTAGGTAGTAGTGTTGTAGATTATGGCATATATGATATCCCCGTTTCCAACCAAATAACAACTTTTGACCTTTTAAATGACCATGATCCCGACTCTGATCATAAACCTTTAACGCTAACTCTAAACTTTTCCATGCACAAGAGCGCCATTGAAGAGAATTATGATAATCAAAGGAATTTGCACTTTGACAAAAGTAAAGTTGACATTTTCTTAATGGATTTAAATAGTAAATTAAATCTCCTAACTTATAAGGACAACATTGAAGAACTCTATCATAATTTTACAACTAACCTTTCCACTTCTATTAACAAGTTCTCTTTCGAGGTGTCCTATAAAAATAATAATAGAATTACCAACCCTTGGTATGATAAAGAATGTAAAATTGCTAGGAAAGTCATTAGGGATGCTTCTAATGAGTCCTTAAAAGTCGATAAGATCAATACGCATAAAGCCCTAATTAAAAGGAATAAAGGTACTATATTAATAAAAGGCAAGAGCAACTTTTACAACTATATAAGCTGAATCCTAAGAAGTTCTGGAGCCAAATTCTAAACCGCAATACTAAAGAAAATAATAGAATTCCCTTAAGGGATTGGAATTCCTACCTTAAAAGTCTTTACGAGTTCCCTAATTCCATGGACAACATTTCTATTTTCCCTACAAAGGAAGAATTTTTTTCTTTAGATGACATAGATTTCGGGGTTAAGCGGCTAGCAAATAGGAAAGATAAGGACATTGAAGGCTACCAAGATGAAATTTTTAAAATCGGAGGGCCTATCCTTATCCCTCACATACACAAGATATTCAATTTAGCAATTAAAAAGGGATAGAAACATTCCCTCTAATTATAGGACCATTATGATTAGCCCAATTTTAGCCAAGATTTATGGAATTATTTTGGAAAATAATATTAGCCTTTGGATAGAAAGTCATGGTAAAAGAGATAAAGGCCAGGCCAAGTTTAGGAGATATCATTCAACTATGGACCATCTTGTTACCTTTAGGATCATTGCAGAGGAGTTTTGCAATACTAAAACCAATCTTTTTTGTTATTTTGTTGACTTTAGAAAAGCTTTCGACATGGTTCCTAGGAAAAACCTTTGGAATAGGTTGGAACATATAAAAGTGCCTCTCGAATTGAGGGTTGTTGCAATAAGGATGTATGAGAACATTATTGCTAAGTTTAAAAACACCGAGGGCTAGTCAAAAGATATTAACTGCAATATTGGAGTCAAACAAGGTTGTCCCTTGTCGTCTACCCTTTTTGGCATTTACATTGACAAGTTAGAAGATTGCTTGGAAAAAACAGGCTGTGTCGGCCCTACTGTCACTGGTATAGTTATCAATATTCTTATTTATGCCAATGATATCATTCTTATGGAAATGAGTCCCCATGATCTTAAAAACAAACTAAGAATCCTCAAATATATTTGCTCTAATATGGGTATGACTGTTAATACCGATAAGACTAAGGTCATGATTATTAAATCCAATAAGATCACTTATGATACCTTCGTATATGAAAACAACAACTTGGAGGAAATGACTTCATAAAAATATCTTGGAATTGATATTCACCACAAGCTCAATTGATATTCACCAACCTTCCTAACCTCTTAACTCAACAAAAGTTTGGTGATCTTGGAAAGCTTCTCTTAATGATTTTCGAGCACAGAAACAGAATTCTAAAGAATCACAAGTAATCACTTACCCTCTTAAGGTTTGATAGACCAATTCGCTCTTAGTGGACGTTAGTCATCATCATCATCATTATCATCAATTTAATTAATTGGTTATTTAATAACGAATAATTTAAAATGGATTATGTTTTAATTACCTATAAACTTAATCAAATAAATTAAATTAACTGGATTATGTTTTAATTATATGTAAACTTAATAAAATTTTCCGATAATTTATTTCATATATAAATTTAGTATTTTTCTTTTAATATCATTGTATTTGTTATTTATTTTCAATAAAATAAAAGAGAGTTTTAAAAGTTTGAGGGATTTCAATGATATTGTGACAGCTTTAGGACAAGATGATTTTTATTCATCTTTTACTCATAACTCGGTGAGATGATTTAATAAAAAAACATTTAGGACTAGATCATTTTTCGTCATCTTTTACTTATAACTCGGTGAGATTTAATAGAAAAACATTTATGTCAGTACGTCATGAAAATGTGATGATGATGATGATGATGATGATGATGATGAACGAGACCGAATTAGTAATGGATTACTTGCAATTATTTGATGATGATGATGATGATGACGATGATGATGAATTTCCACTGAGACTGAATTAGTAAGGGATTACTTGCAATTATTTAGAATTTTGTTTCTATGCTCGAAAATCATTAACAGAAGCTTTCCAAGAGCACCATAGTTTTTTTGAGTTAAAAGGTTAGGAAGGTTGGTAGTGTGACATATATTTTGAAATTGAGATCTAATCTAGGTATAGGTTGGACAATCTAAGAGAAATTGTTTTTCATCTTCAACCTTCTTAGTGTCACAAAGGTGACACACTATTTCATCCCATGGCGTTTTAGGAATTGAACAACACCTAGTTTCACTATGGAGCTCATGAGAATTTGTTCTTATCTCAACAATGTTTTTTTTTCTTTACACTTGTCGAAACAAAGAGATAATTTTGATCTTCTAGATTAGGGTTGATTACTTCCTTATAATACCTTAATTTTATTTTTTCCTCTAACTCTTTATCACACCGCATTTAAATTTTGATTTGATGATATTTTTAATTATATGCTTATTCTACAAAATGGTGTTTCCCACGATTCCGCAATAGGTTAAGCAAGACTGGGCATATTTATGCCATTCTTGCTTGAGTCGATAATGATTACGATTGGATTTTGAATAAATTTTAGGAATCCTATTGTCTCCCATGTTGTTTAACTTGTTCTATACATTAGGTATCTAGTCATATTCATTCTCTCAATGGGGGAAATACTTGCCTCTAAGAGGAAGATGGGATAGGGCGTATTTCCTTTAATTTTGAGATTATAGGTTATAAAATTATTTTGTATTTGCCCTATCTTTCTCCAAGATTCACGAGAGATATTACATCCTCATACTTCACATCCACAAAGAATAAAAAAGTGTAACAAGAGTCTCAAAGAGTAGTTTCTTCTTATCCCATATCCAAAAATCGATTGATTTACAATTGTTTTCAAGCCCATAATAAGTTTTCCATCCCCCAATAATCTTTTTCTTAATGTTATAATTCCAGTTGATCTTGTGGTGAATATCGATTCCAAGATATTTGTATGAAGTCACTTCCTCCAAGTTGTTGTTGTCATATACAAAGGTATAATAAATGATCTTATTGGATTTCATGATTATGACCTTAGTCTTGTCAATATTAACAGTCATACACATATTGGAGCAAAAATCCTTGAGGATTCTTAGTTGGTTTTCAAGATCGTGGGGACTCCTCGCCATAAGAACAATATCAGCGGCATAAAGAAGAAGATTGATGACTATACCAGTGAGAGTATAGCTGACACAACCTTCTTCTTCCAAGAAATATTCTAACTTGTCAATATATATGCCAAAAAAGGTAGGGGATAAGGGACAACCTTGCTTGACTCCAATTTTGCAGTTAATATCTTTCGATAAACCATCAGCGTTCTTAAAATTGGAAATAACGTTCTCGCACAACTTTATTGTAGCAACCCTCAACTTGAAAGACACTTTTATCTCTTCCAACCTATTCCAATGGTTTTTCCTGAGAACTGTGTCAAAATATTTTCTAAAGTCAACAAAACAACAAAAAAATCGGTTTTAGTATTGTGGAACTCCACTGCAATAATACTAAAGGTAACAAGATGGTCATAATAGAATGATATCTCCTAAATCCAGTTTGGCCTTTAGCTCTTTTACCATGACTTTCTAACCATAGGCTAATCTTCTTTTCCAAAATAATTTTGTATAGCTTGGCTAAAATAGGGCTAATCATAATGGTCCTATAATTAGAGGGAATGTTTCTATCCCCATTTTTAAAAATAGGAACAATGAGGCTTTGCGTTGAGGGTTCAGGGAAGCCCTATTTGAGTGCTAAATTGAAGAGCTTGTGTATGTGAGGGATGAGGATAGGCCTTACGATTTCAAAAAATTCAGCTTGGTAGCATTCAATGTCCTTAGCTTTTCCATTTGTAAGCTGATTTTAATACCTTAATAAATAAATAAAGTAATATTATTAACTTTAAAAAATAATTCCCCGGATGGGGTGCCAGGTCGCAAAGCGGAGCCATGCAAGAAAACGCCAGGATGCAACATTAATACATCCACCAACGACCATCCCCTCAGCCATTAACCAAGTATGAATCCGTGCAGCCAAATCCAGGCGATGAGCCCCTTCGCATAAGTGATCGGCACAATGCACCAGCGCACTTGGCAGCAAGCCTTAATGGCCATGGCGGTCGTGCTTGTCGTCCTCCTTATCACCTGCCTTGATAGAATTGAGCGACATTCGCTCATCGCAGCGTCGAGTGCAGAGTTAATTTTAGTAGAGCAGCAGTTTGGGGACCCATTGAAGCTCTGGAGCAGAGCCTTCCACCCGCAAGGAACCCTAGTCATCTCCAGGGTCTCCACCATTCCCAGAGCATGAGGTAATCCATGCAGGGGTGCCGCTTGGTACACAGCCGAATCTCGCCGCCAGAGACAGAAGAAATTTGAGCAGGTGTTAGCCATGGTGTCCTTCCGAAGGCGTAGGAAACCACAAACGCCTCCAATGGCATACGTGGAAGAGATCACCTTGGAAGACACCATGCAAAGATATCCCAAGCTCCCTCTATTCATAGTCCCGGACAATTGGAATCCACCCACTGATTTTGGCACAGATGACAAGCTTCCGCCTTCGGGCAAACTGCTTGGTTCCAGTGCAAATAGCCTAGCGAAGAATTTTACCACCTGTTATGTTGAAGAAGAAACCTCATCCCACACAAAGGGAAGCAGAGACTCACCCCCCGGTGCACCTATGGAGGCGGCGACCCAGCTTTCCAACCGACCGACACATGCAAGTGAGGGAGCAACAAGACCCATTCCCTCAACCTCCGTCGATAGCCACTGGCAGGACCATCACCCCTTCACCAATTCGGGGTACCTTGAAATCATCTTCGATATGCAGAGTCTATTGGATGACCAAATCTTTCGCATCGCCCGAATCGATCAACAACTCGACATGTTGTTCGATGCTCATTCCAGGACTCTTCCTAAATGGCAATGCCCAACGTGTGCGCAAGCTTACGCATTTCCAGCAGGATGGCGAAAGCACGGGGACGAGGACGAGCTGACCAGATAAGAGGTTCAATGATGTTCTTGGTTAGAATTTTTTTTCTGTTTCCGAACCAGGCTTTCGCCCAGTTAGATCTTAGTTATTTTGCAACTAGTTTTTTGGCATACAGTTTAAACTTAATGGCTGGAAGTCCTGGTTTCCTTCGGGCAGGACAGTACTCTGATAGTTTTGTTGGCTGGGAAAAAAATGGCACAGGATGCCCAGCTGTCTCGGTTTCCTGTTTAGGCGGGACAACTGGCATCGTAAACAGTGACTGTAACTTGATAATGATAATATAATAGGTTCTATCCTTTTTTACTTCAAAAAAAAAAACTTTAAAAAATAATTAAATGATTGGGAGAAATGATTGTTACCCTCCCCACCCAAGTTCAATTCCTTGTGAGTGACATGTTGTGTCCTTAAATGAGTTTATAAGAAGCTCTTGTTGTTGAGCCCCCAATACACTGAAAATGCTCGACCTCCCCATGTTCTCTCACGGATTTGAACCACATGATTTTTTTTTTTAATATTATAATTTTTTTTAAATATGTTTTTTTGATAAGTTGTACCTAAACATTTATAGATAAGTTATGTATTTTTTGAATAAGTTATGTTTACGAAGTAGGGTAAACAATCTTTAAAAGTATATAACCTAGTTGTTACTGTCTCAGTGATAATAATAGTGTTGATGCAAAAAAAGTGCAATTGAATTATGCCTGCAAAGAGTTGCAATGCATACACTATATTTTATCTATTATATTATATAACTAGTAGGTGGGACCCCTTGAAAGAATGTATTAAGTTGATTTTGCTCCTTTTTTCTTTAAAAAGGAAATGCATCTTGCAAACAATTGACTTGATCATAGTTTGGTATTTTATCCTATCACACATACACGAATGTTTTCTTGGATAGTGATTGACGATGCTCCTCATCCTTATATTGCATTAAATATATCATCACCATGTTTAAAAAGAAAAAAGGGAAAAAAGATTCATCATGCCAGTTCTATGCTACTTACGATTATAAAGTTTTGAATCTTGTAGTTGTTCTAAGCTTGCTACACGTTTAAAAGGGCGGTTGAGTTTCATTTGATGCACATATATATCATATAACAAAAATGATATCATATAGAGGTTTCAATATTATACAAAGTTGTTTCATACAAGTATGGATGGGGTCAACTTGCAATTAAGTTCATATATTATATAGATACCATATAGCACGTTATTTGATTGTTAAGTTGGTATCGTTGGTTGATTAAGCGTTGATACTTTATGTCATTCGTGAATGTGGTATATTAATAGTTTTGGGATATGTTATGATTGTGGGTTCAATAAGATTTGAATGCATGGTACAGAGCTCAAATTTTGAGTCTGAGCTGGCGATTGAGTGAGTTCCACCATGTAACATTTGATTGGTTATCATGGAGGAGTTTGTGATTTTTTTTCTGGACATTTGATTTCAGAGCGACGTGAATTAAAAGAGAGTTAATGCACTCTCCGTTGATTTTCCCTCATGAGGTTTACCACCTTTTTTCGCATTGTTACTTGTTTGGGAATTCTTTGTTGCTATTAGTCGAGGGTTTTGAACTCTAAATATTGTGTTGGTGGTTGGATAATGATCTTTGGTTGTTCTCTTGTGGTTATTTAGTCGACTTGGACAGGCATGGACATTTTTTACTCTTCCGGCATCGATAGGTTACTCTGCTTAGATAATTTAGAATATTGGCTCAAGTTTGGTTGCATGTTGTATGTGTGTTATGAGTGTGACTATGTGTTGTGCGACTATGAATGTCGAGTTATTATATTTTTTGGGTTAGTGTGAAATAAAACAATAACTGGGTTTTGAACAACAATAATAATTCCAACCTGGGTTTTATATTGCAACTTATGATACAACTGGGTTTTTAAAAGGAAATTGGGAATGAAGTTTGAAAACAAATCTCACCAGCTTGATTGCATTATGTTCTTTCTTATGTGGGTTTATTTTGGTTTGTGGCCCAGTACTGTGCATCATTTGTTTCTTGTATATTTTCTACGGATTTCGTTTTAGGACAAAATAAATGAAAAGCACATAGTTTGCACTATTAGAGTTATAGTTTCAAATTGCTTCTTCGAGAAATTGCAAACGATTTTCTTGGGTACATTGTGTAACAACAGTTCGGTTTGATTATGACAATTGTTGGGCATATGCATAAGTTTCTAAATGTGTTTGATTTAATACACCTCTTGTTGGTATGGGTTTAAGTCTTCTTGCAGTTAAAAGGGTTATGATTTTATGATTTTAAAGGGGTTCGAAATGTAGGTATCAACTTGCCTTTCTGTCTCGACGTGCCCTTATTTTTGGATTCAAGGATTTTTTGGGCTATTGATTGTTTTCAAAAAATAAAATGTGAAACCCTACATCCTTTTTCATGGACTTCATGACTGAAATTCAAGCCTACTTATTGATATTCAGTCATGCAAATAATTTTATGCGTAAGACATAGTTGGAAATGTTGTATAAGACTGAGTGATGAAACTACAAACATGCGAGTAGTTCAAAGTCATATTATTAGGCTTATATTGGTTGGCATATTGATTATAAATCTCATCATCCACAAATATTTTTCAAAAATAAAACCTTACATGGATGGCACCCAAATTTCGACAGTTGTTTAATGACTAGTATGTGAACAATATATGTGGTGACACAAAGATGAGAATTAGTCCTTGTGCTCTGATGGATATTAGATTGGATTCATTTTTTTTTTTATGATGAATTATATGGATAAAGTATATTGGACAAAACAAAGTCCGAATGGATTTACTTAAAAGAATTTAGATATGGGCCTTCTTATAGGAATTTATAAGGAAGAATTTTCCAGAATGTTTGTTAATACATTTTGATTGATGAATTGGATTACAAAGAATCAAAACGGAAATAATTGTAGAGTTTTATTTTATAGGACCGTATTTTTTCTCGTTGATTGATGATTGATGGGATGATAAGTTGTATGTAGAAAGAACATTGATCATTTTCATTTCCCATCCATGATTTCATTTTACACAAATTACAAAGTCCTCATTTTTTCCCAAAATCATTTTATTATTATTCCCATGTTTTGTTTTGTATAGAAGCTATTTAATTTGAAAATATTGATAAAAGGAAAACTTTAAATAAGAACAATGAGCAGTGCTAGTGAAATCCACAGTTGCGTATGATTATAAAGTGACCTTGGGTTAAGAATTAATCTTGTTAGAATAGTAACCATTGTTTCCCTTTCATAAATACCACTTTTCATTCATTACAAATCCAATCATATCCTAAATATCATTGGATATACCCATTCTATCTATGACAATTGTGGATCTAAGAATGACTATGATTGATACATGCATAGTAATGGATTGATTGCATGCATGCTAGGGCGTGGAATGATAAGAGCCAACATTTTAAATTTATCTTTAGGCAAAGTAAATTGATGGTTGATTAGTATTTCTTGTTGCATATTCTGATCTAAGTTTTTTTTTAGATCATGAGTTTCTTTAGTAGAGGAAGCCATGACAAGGGTAGAGGCAGAGGAAAAAACATTTTTTTGGCAAAAAGGCAACAAGAGACCTAGATTCTCCATTCATTTTGATGTTGATCCTCAATAGTTGAATCAACTATTTCAAGATGGGCTCTTTAAATTAGTGGGCCAAGGAGTGTTTCATCCACATACTAGACCAGAAAGGCCTCCTTATCAACCTCACCCAAGTCTTTCAAATGTTCTTGTTCCAACTCATGTGTCCCTCCAGCTAGAGGCTATCAATGATGTCTGACAAGATATTGTTTCATCCTCCTGTAGTCCATCATGATGGTTGGCCCACATTTTCATTACCATTGTCACCTCCGCCTCCAGTCAACCAACATACATAGTACATTTCCCAAACTGCATCCCCTGTCCAATCTTCACATGCAATCAAGAGACTAAAAGTAGCCATCCCTGATTTTAAGTCAAGCAAAGGAAAAAAAAGTGGTCACTCGTTCTAATTCATCTGATGATTTCTCTCATTCAATTACTTCCCATGCTCTCCAAGTTGATGAACACTCTCGATCCTTCAGTGAAGTTCACCCTCAAGCATCCAATCAACCACAGACTGAGAAGGCTTACTCAAAAAACAAGCAGGAAATGCAGCTAGCAGTGAGAAGAAGCATATTTCCTCTCACAATAAATATGATTTTTGATCATTTATGCAGTGAATAGTTTATTTATATTTTGATCTCTTATAGGCAGTATGGCACTATGTTTACATTTTTGGATAGAATGATATTATGTCTTCAATTTTGGACAACCAGTCAATATTTTGTTTTTGTGGTGGAAAATACATTTTATTTATTTGGTATATACAGATAATTTTGGGAGACACAAGGGGTTTCTCAAAGTAATTCCTTATGTGTATATTTATCAGGGGGCATGATTTATCATTTAAATAAATTATGGAACTACAAGGAGGAAACCAAACTTAATAAATGAATTAAAGGAATTAGGGGTCCCACCTATTAGTTATTATTTATTAAACCATTTATCTATTATTATTATTTAATATTTGTCCCTAACTAATATTAAGTCATTTATGAATTAACTAAAGGTAGTTTGAAACTACCACAACTTCTTTTGAGAAAGATAAAAAGTTGATCAAAGGAAGAGACAAGGAGAGAGAACAAAGAAAGAAATTTATGATAAAGGTCCACTCTTAAACTTGTGAAATTAATTACTTTCGTTCATTCTGAGTTATCATAGAGTCTTAAATTTTTTGTTGACAACAGGTTCTTATTGAAGATACCACGATTCAAAGATTAATGAGATATATTATTCAAAAACTTATTCTAGAAAGGTTGATCATTTGATCTTGGAAGTCTGTGTATTCTGATCTGTTCATGAATTAGTTTTCATTACTGATAGGGAATACTTTTCAGAGTCAATAAATAATACTTTCATGGGTAAGTTGATCCAGATTTCTAGTCTCAGTCTTCACTTGTTGTCGCAGTCTTTTTGTATGGTGCTCATCGAAGATATCTAAATCTAATATTGGTCCTTACCTTCGCAGGGGTTTGAAAAGAAGGTTATGATTGTAACTTGGAGTGAAATTAATAAAATTTCTTTGTTGATTTTGATCTCACATGTGCATTCTCTGATATTATTTTCAGATATATATTTCATGTGTTTCTTAATTCTCAAACAAAATACATATATATTTTTACTTTATTCTTTTGCACAGTTTAATTATAAAAAAGGACAACATTGAATCCTTGTACTTCTTACTTGAGAATTAATTGATAATTATGTCTAAGACTATAAATCCCAGGTGATAATCCCAACTATCTTACCCTAGCCAAGTAAGATTTGAAAATGTCAGAGTGAGGTTCCTCATACATTTTCCTCAACACGTAGGAGATATTGGTTTTCTTGAGAATACTATTTAGGTTAAAACTGCTTTTTAGTTGTGGAGTATGACCTTAAAGTGCTTCTAATTGGTTAAGTACTCGTCTTTCTTGGATGTAAGAAAATCCGTTAATGACCTAAAACCCAAAAACATCTAGCAACTCTAAAAGTTTTCCCCTATACAAACCATTAATAAATTATTATAAGTAACCAAGTTTTATATACACACAATGATGCAATTACACATCAAATCTTGAAATTATATCAATTAAAACTAACCAACAATTAAAATATTATAATGTTTTTATTAAAAAATAAACCAACAATTAAAATATTATATTTTTTTATTAAAAAATAAATTAAAAATAGAAATAAAAAAAATATACCCAAAAATATTAAAATTCTTGAGGTGATCACCCAAAGCGGATTTCAAATATTTCTACATGCAAGTTGTCCAAAAGATAAGGAGGGGATATTATAAAGATGGATATCCTTGGTGGCATCTTGTTGTAGATTGTTATAATTATCGTTTAAAAGAGAATAGTTTTTAGGAGTGTCATGATTCAATTAATATTACTTTTAGGGATATTTATGATGATGATGATAATGATTAACATCCACTAAGACCAAATTGGTTTATCATACCTTAAGAGGGTAAGTGATTACTTGTGATTCTTTAGAATTTTGTTTCTGTGCTCGAAAAGAATTAAGAGAAGCTTTCCAAGATCACCATACTTTTGTTGAGTTAAGAGGTCAGGAAGGTTGGTAGTGTGACAAATATTTTGAAAATGAGATCTAATATGGGTATAGGCTAGACAATCTAAGAGAGCATGTTTTTCATCTTCAACCTTCTTAGTGTCACAAAGGTGACACACTCTTTCATCCCATGACGTTTTAGGAATTGACCAACGCCCAGTTTCACTATGGAGCTTGTTAGAATTTGTTCTTATCTTAGCAATGCTTATTTTTTTCTTTACACTTGGAAAAACAAATAGATAATTTTGATCTTCTAGATTAGGGTTGATTACTTCCTTATAATACCTTAATTTGATTTTTTCCTCTAACTCTTTATCACACCACATTTTCTCCTTAAATTTTGATTCAACATTTTTTTAATAGTATCTTTATTCTGCAAAATGGTGTCTTCCATGATTCCCCAATAGTTTATCCAAGACCGATCATCTTTATGCCATCCTCGCTTGAGTCGAAGGTGGTTATGACTCTATTTTGAAGAAATTTTAGGAAGCCTCTTGTCTTCCATGTTGTTTAACTTGTTCTTATACATTAGGTATCTAGTCATAGCCATGCTCTCAATGGGAGAGAGGCTTGTTTCTAAGAGGAGGATGGGATAGGGCATATTTCCTTTAATTTTGAAATTATAGGTTATAAAATTATTTTGTATTTGCTCTATATTTCTCCAGGATTCACGAGAGATACTATAGACCCATACTTCACATCCATAAATAATAACAACCCTAGACTTCACGAGAGATATATAGGGAATTTTTTGGGTTATTGTTGATTAGTGTTGTGTTGAAAAGAGTAAAGTTGGAAAACAAATTTGTAACGTGTTGGAATAATTTTTGTAAATAAAGTGTTATTTTTTTATGTTTATTATTCAATTTTATGTTTATTATTTTATGTTGTGTTTATAATTTTTTTATATTATAATGATAATATTAATTTTTTTTATTATATTTTATCAATAAAATTTATTGGATAAATAAATGGAATTAGAGTAAACATTATTCAATATGTCTGTTAGGACCCTATAATGTACCTTTTTGCTCATACTTTTTGCTATCATTACATCCTTTTCCCACTCATATTTAAGCCTACATTAACACCTTAATCTATTTTTCCAAAGGTATATAACATTTCTTCTCTTTGCTATATGTTTAATTTGTTTTACATGTAATTTTACATTACTTTCATACTTAGCCATTAATCAGAAATATATAGTTGCTAAAACAGTTTGAAGACTGCAGTTAATATATTGTTGCTGCTTGAAGACCACATTGCTGAAACAGTCAAACAGTACGCAAATCCCGTTGTTGAAACAGTCTGTGATTTGTGATGCTGAAACAATATTTCACATACAACAGTAACAAGAAAAAACAATTAAAGGAGCCGTTACACTGGCCGCAACAGTTGTACCTCAATCCAACACCATTACAACCATAATTGCTGCTTGAAGACCACGTTGCTGAAACAGTCAAATAGTACGCAAATCCCGTTGCTGAAACAATCCGTGATTTGCGATGCTGAAACAGTATTTCACATACAGTAGTAACAAGAAAAGATAATTAAAGGAGTTGTTACACTGGCCGCAACAACTGTACCTCAAGCTAGCACCATTACAACCACTGTAACAACATTTTGCTATGAAAGATCAGAATATCTTATTCCAGCATAGAAGATTAGAATAGACTAAAAATAGGATTTGTATGTACACATGTAATTTTATGCTTAATTGTATTAAGAGGATTCTCCTCTTTAAATAGGGGAGAAAACAACATTAGAGGGGAGATTACGAAAGGTTTAGCTAGAAGGAAATTACAGAGAAGGAGCGTGTTCACTTTTGATATTGTAACTTGTCACATTGGACAAATGAATAAAAGATCATTCTGAGCATTTCTTCTTAGTTACTTTCATTTCTGGGGAATCTTGTGAGAAGGAGAGGGCCCACCTTCTTCACAAGATTCACCCATTAGTTTCTGTAGTCTGTTAAGTATTGTTTTTATTCATGCCTTGTTAAAACTCTGTTTTGCTGAAACTCTGTTTCAACTGATTGTTGCATCGTTTTCATACAATTCATTCCTAGGTAATTGTTGATCAATTTGATTGGTAATTCTGTTTGCATAATGAGTTTATGAAAGTGTGATAGTCAGAGACAGGTGCTGAAGATTCCTACTTTGGGGAATAGGGTCCTGTTCTCTGTTACATAATAGTTAGTCTTCTTTGCAGTATCCTGAACGGTTCCTTTTCCCTAGGTTGTTGTTTCCTAATGTAATCCAAGATTCTTCTGATAATTATTTTCCTTTGAATCTTGAATTCTGCAATAGATAGATTGCTTTTACTATAATTCAAAGTAGAACTTCAGTCTGTTCAAAGAAAGGTGTGATTAGTGTAACTTTTACTACAAATTTGGATTACTTTTGAGATTGAGCATATACAGTGTGTGATTGCCTTTGAAATAAACAGACTTCCATGGGTTGACAATTTATGTAACACTTGATTGTTTTAATTAATAAACAATTATAGTGACCAACATTTTGGCACTGTTGCCGGGGAAGGCAATTATAGATTTCAAAAGCATTTATGTTTTTCTCTCAGATGTACAGATTGCATGAGAGTATGCGGACCCCCCAAGGAAACTGACCCTACAGGTGGCAGGGGCAGAGGAAGGGGAGGAAGAAAGACTTTTATCGACAAGATTATATCAAAATCTGAATCTTTTGTTCCTCAATGACCAAGCTCTCGAAAACCAAAGCCTCAACCTTCCTTTCAAGCGAACTTTGAAACGAAGACAGTTGAAAAACCAACAGACAACATTGAGGATCGAGCAAGTGCAGTAGGGGAACAAACAGAAGAAACCATGGATGGGTATAATGAAGAACTGCACCATGAAGAACAGGTAGGTCCTAAAGGAGAGGTAAATGATGAAAACTCTTTTTCTACCTTAGGATTTCCTATTGGTGATGTTCCTCGAGGAGTAGCTCCCATGAATAATATTCCACTTTCATCTTTACCTAACTTTCATGGTTTATCTTCTGAAGATCCTAATGAATTCCTTTTCGAGTTTGACATATTATGCAGAAGTTATGATTACATTTCCAATGCTAAAAAATTAAAGCCATTTCGAGCAACGTTAAAGGGAAATGCATTAAGATGGTTCATGAGTCTTGGAGGTCATGTAATCACAACATGGGATCAGATGAAACAAAAATTTCTGCACAAATATCAAGACTATTGTCGAACAAGAGAAAAAAGAGAGGAACTATTCAAGATGATACAGAAAGAGGATGAAAATATGGAGGACTTTGTGGAAAGGCTACAGTATAATCTACAAAGATCCAGTCACCCCGATGTAAGTAAATATATTCTTAAAACAATATTATTAAAAGGAGTAAGGGATGACTATCTAGATATGCTGAATATGCTTGGTAAAGGGGACATATCTAAAGAATCATATGATGAAATTGTTAACCTCTATAAAAGATGTTCAAGAGGAGCTGCCAGGAATAGATCAAACAACAGGGATACCACATTTTCAAGAATTCAAAAATCAGCCAGTGGAGGAGCCCCAAGAGTCGAAATAGATAATTTACTTGAGGATTTCAAAACTGAAATGTTAAGTTCTTTTTCTTCACAAATTGACACCTTGCAGATTAAAAAGAAACAAGTCGAAGCAGAAGCGGCTCTGTCTATATTTTGTTCCAAATACAGAGAAAATCACCCACTAAGGGAATGCCCATTGGACAAAAATCCAATTTGCACCCTTTGTGATAAGGATCATGAAACTCAACAATTCCCTTCTTTACCAGGAATCAAAGCAGCATTACAACCAACCGATGAAGAAGCTGAAGTTGCCTATCTGTTGACATAGAGAAGACAATGGCAACCGCGGGGACAAGGTATGAATCCTAATATGCCATTTACATCTTCTAATCATTGGAATAATTATCCTTCTTTTAGTCAAGAAAATTACCCTCCCTTTAATCAAATGCAATACCCACCCTTCAATCAAATGAATTACCCACCCATGTAACAAACAAACCCTCCCTTTGTAGACCCTGTTAGCGATAAAAAACGCATCGGCATTTTTGAAAGAACGATGCCTAATCTTGTAGGGAAATTTTTGATAACTTCCTGAGATCCAAATGCAGATCTGAAAACACCATTGGAAATTTTAGGATTTGTAGATGTCGATCGACTATTTAATGATGCAAAACGGACTCTCCATGACTGAGAAATTTTATTTTGAAAAACTTTGCGCTTTCACTAGCGCAGAAGACAGAATTATAACTAGTTAGCTGTTGAAAGCTCCGCCTTTCAACAGATAAGGAGCAGTTTTTCGAGTAAGTTAGCTGTTGAAAGCCTGTCACGGCCAGAATAGCCAAATTTTTTCCCAGATCAGGATTTTTTGGGTTTGAATGGTTTGAATTCTTCTTCAATAAGCTGGTTATGAATTATCAAATCAAAATTTGAAGGCCAATCTTGGAGATGAAAGTCAAAAGGGAATTTTTTGACTAGATTTGGTGATTTTCAAGGGAAAAATGATAGGAATTTTTGGCACACATCATCAAATTCGAATTCCACTTTCAAAGGAACAGATCAAAGAGCCTTGGAAGGCTAGGCTACACTTCATCATCTTTCAACCAATGTTTGAAGACCAAAAGATAGAGGTTGAGCTCATCTTGAGGATCTCTCCTTATCTTTTGTGAATCAGTTTTGACTTTCTAATTTTAGAATATCAGATGCATTGTTTTAGGATCTGAAACTGATTGTAAAAGGCTATAAATCCAAAGACATTTGAAGCACTAGGGGGTTCAATTTTGGATACTTTTTGGCTATTGTACTAAGACACTTATTTTTCAATACAGAATCAGTCTTCTTTTGTTGTTAATGACATATTTCTTCATCTATTCCATGTTCTGTACTTTATTTCAGTTTAGTTTAGCTATTAAGAAATGCCATCTTCTTATTTAGCTCATAAACTTGAACTAAAGGAATTCTTGCCGGCTTGTATAATCCTACACACTGTTGTACTTGATTATCTAGATCAGTTTTCTCCATACCTTTTGATATTACTCTGTCTGGTCATTGATTCCTAAAAGCACGGTTTCATTCGATTGCATTGTGAGTTGTCTTCCCATTATCTATTCTCAGTTATCCCATTGATCCACACTTTCATTATTCATGATTTCTTAAGTTACCAAGCATCCTTAGCCTACAACCCTAAGGAGTTTCTTGGAGTGATAACA
>ML781811.1:491642-502948 GCA_009831015.1 Picea engelmannii
ATGTGAACTCAATGTTGAACATGAAAATAATCATTGATCTAAAAAACTCTTTAATTTCAATTGATTTATATATGTTTCCTCTCTCCATCCCATTGTAGTGAGAACTTCTAAGATGAGTTAGTAAAAAAATATTTTCAACAATATTAACTTTTTGAGATTTATTTCTTGGACAAGCAAGTTTCTTGTCCTGTCAGAGCAATGATGAAATAATAGGTCTAACTATATTATTATTAGTTTTGAAAATGGAATATATAATTTTTTGTAACAAAGCTTATCAAATATTATTAATGTACATATTCGTTTAAAACATATGGAACCACTCATCAAGATAAACATTGATACACAGTCTAACCACTAGAAGAATATCATCCCTAGGTAAATAAATACATACCCATTTTATAGAACTAGTATTTCTAGAAAATGGGATGCATTATCCAAGACCTATGGTTAACTATATAATAAATGATTGAATACATGAAATGCATCATGATATAAAATTTTGCAATTATTATTGATCACAAAAATTAGCATATAGGTTACTTTGCAAATACACTTTCAATAAATCTTTTCAAAATACACTTCATGGAAGGAAGACATGACCAATTTTACAGGTTAAAACAGAAGCAAAAGAATGACGTGTGTATACAGATATTTGAGATTTGGGTAGCAATTAGCATAAAATAACTAATAATATTATTGAACAGGTGATCAATTTATACCAGTTTAAATCTATTTTAATATCAAACTCATAAAATTAAAATTCAAGCATTTATGATTGTAAGAACCAAACACAATAATAGATACATTCATTATAGAAGAGTTTTGAAGCAATAGAGAAAAAACATAATGCATAAAAAACATGGTTGATAATTCCAACAAAATCCTTGGAATATAACAACTAAAAAAATATCAAAATATGATTTTGTCCTTCTTGAGATAGGCATATTCAAACTTGTGGGGAATGGCTTCTCTGAATTCTTATCCATAGATGTCTGCCATGCCATCTATCACATAGAAAAGAGAAACAAACTACCTAGATTATTTCATAACATTGGAATGCAATTGCACTGCAAAACGATGACCGACCTCCACATTTTCCTCTGAATCCTTGTCCATCTCGGGTCTTCAAGTCTCAAACGCCTCCCTTAATGCCATCAAAATATAATTTCAAAAGAAATTGGCAAAATGTTGAGTTTTCTAGCTTCCCCTTTCTGGTATATATATATATATATACATCACATACCCAACGCATGAAACCCTAATTAGAAAACGCATCGCTACATTTATTTCACATTTCCGTCTCTTGAAACCAGTGGATTGAAGCTTCTTGTCTTGAAACCATGCATCCAGCTAAATCCACCTCTTTTGTTGCTTCAACTGCTCTCTTTTACACTTTGAAAGTGGAATTAGCCATTGGTGGTACCAATATCGGCACAAAGATTTATAAGACCATAACTGAAGGGAAATGTTATAGAAATTTTGGGAGAGGACAACACTCGGGAGAAATTCCGAGGAAGGGAAAGGTTATATAACTTTAGGGAGACCACAACACTCGGTAAAAAGTCCGAAGAAGGATCAAATGTGTGAACCAAAGATTCATATACAAACGAATCAAGGGCCAGAATTAAGGATGAAATCTTTGTCTGAGACTGCATTTGATTCCACAATAAAGAAGCCTTTAACATATGTATAGAAGATCGCCCCACCGAGGTCACTACCCATTCAAATGGGGGATCATTCTGGGGAGAATATAGAACTCAGTTTGCTCTAGTGCTTAAATATTCATCTGGATGGAAGTAGTGATCACGTGGGTAGTCAATACCATAGGGAACCTCCAGAGCCAATGAAAAACATGTCAGGTCTACCAAAGTTTCATTCCAGTAAATTTTTGCAACTAGTCACTTGTCTATTAATTGAAACCATTTATGCTCGACGAGACTCAACAGGGGGCAACTTCTCATTGACCAAAATCACAACTGTGAAAATAGATGGAAATTTCTCATTCGTTATGGACAGACGATGAAAATCCCCAGAGAACCTTCCCTTATAAGAACGTATTCGTTGTTTTTATGTTATGAAAATGTGTAAAATTTTGTTTTATATTATTAAGGTAGGATAAGTTAAAAAAAATGATGTTCATCCTCAATTTCTTTTTATATTACAAATTTTACAAATGTATTTATCTTAAAGTGTTTTCGAGTTCATCCAACAAAAATAGTTTTATCAATGAAATTAAGATTTATATTTCAACTTCCTCTTATTAATTAGTTCATTATCGTCTTATATATTATATTCAAACCTCATAAATATGTAAGATTTAATATTATCGATATTATTAATTTCATTATTATTTTTATATTTCCATAATTAAACCAAACTTCTTAAAATGAATTATTTTCAATTTTATTCATAATATTACTAAGCTCATAATATACTTACTTCTGTAAGTTAGAAAACCACTAAATTTGAAAGAGAAAGTTAGAAACAAACCAACCAACAATGTAGCACATAGTTTTCAAATGGTCCTAGTCTTACTATGTTTGGACTGGACCACTCAACATGCAAAGCGATTAGACCCATTGTACATAGGGTCATGTTGCGTGAAAGGTCAAGGGATGGTGTCCTAGGCATGTGGTTAGGGGACTTATGACATGGATGACTCCATCCAATAAGGGATGGTATGAAGAGAACGTGCTTTTGGTTCAAACAATGTACTATTGGGTCCCTTTTTCCCTTCTTCTATTAAGACCCCAAAATGAAAGCCAGCTACACATAAAGTCATAATCATTGAAATGTGTCCCTGAATTTTTTTTATTCCTCATAGCTACCTGGCTAGTCGGTACATAAAATATTATACCCACAGACTAACGGAGGCTAACAACATTCTTTAAGGGTAGTGACGACAACAAAAAGGCAGGTGGTGGGGCCGAACTCAGACAATGATGACATAGTGGGGCCTACTAGGGGAAAGATCGACAGTCCGAGATGGTTGCACGTGAGGTGGGGCCTATGTCGATCACGTGTAGCACGGGGTCATGAAGAGGAGCCTCCACAACGACCCGCGTAAAGGGGTCTGTCCCATGCGTGGTGATGACAAATTGAAGAGTCACATGGCATTGTATTATATTTTATCGGAATTGAATTCCAGCGGGTCCTAGTTGGGGGTGGGGTCTTTGTGTGTGTTAGTGGGGGGTGTTGAATATTTGTGGGTGTAAGTTGGCCATGTGAAGGCACAAGAGAGAATTGTTCATCACGTGATACACCCTCCCCCTTCACGGAAGCATGGAGAGGAACCCATGAATATAGTTGTTTGTTACTCTATGGGAAATTCACGCTTTTGAGGACCCCTAAATGATTCCCCTCCTAAATCTCTATTAAGCACGATCTGTCTTAGCATTATAAAAATGGAAGGTTTTGTCTCTACATAATTTCCCTCGTAATTAAAAACATCCCAAAATGAGCACAAGAACATGGCATAGAACATTCTATATCGTATTGGATGTCCCGGGAAAGAACAGTGGAAGATGAAGGATCAAAACCTAGAGTTTATCCTCAATATATTTTATTAGTTTGCCACTACAAAGGTTTCTTTCTTAATGTCTCCCACTTATATTTGATTAGTTTGCAGTTCGAGCTCTTCGTGGTTGTTCGCTAGTTTGTTGTTCTTCAACTTTGCAAGCTGTTGGACCTGTTGTTGCGGTTTGCATTTTTTTGGGCATTGAGGTCTTCTCATCCTTTGTTGACGGGTAAGTTTCCCTGTTCTTGGTGATTTTCAATATTCTGTTCCAGACCATTTTTGTCTGTGCTCTTAGTTTATGTTCCTGGAAACAATGCGTCTTCATATGGCGGATGTCACGTACATAGTTTTTTCCGAAAATTGCAATGCAGAGGCCTTTACGAAAAGTGGTTGGGAGCTATCAGAAGATGGAACCATCGGGTGGGGTGTAGACGTAGTGTATGCTTCTATTTTGTGGGCTGAAAAACTACGTCTGTCTGTTTTCTTTCTGTTGAGTTAAGTTATGGTTTTATTTTTTTGCGGTCTTTCTTCTGTTTGGTTCAGTTTCCAGTGTCGGTCTATTTTCTTCTCATTTGCTATGGGAACTAGGGGGATTCAAGTTGAGAAGAAAAAGGTTTAAATATACATACGGGGATTGGTGCACTATTTTTCTTTTCTTTTTTATTTTGCTAGTTTTTATTTTTTGCCTGTGTTTTTCTCTGTTTTGATAGAAATTGAAAGTAGTTAGCAAACAACTTCAAAATGATAGTTGAAAAGATGAAAGAGGTAATAGATGTTGAGTCGTATGAAAAAGATACATAGTCCATTGTACATGACAACATTGACATGGTTTTGCATAGGAATGTCCTTTTTAGATTGGATGCATTCTCATATACTGTTGGGGATTGCCTTTTCGATACATTCCAGGTTCTATTACATTTCCAGTATTCGTCGACCGAGCTGTGCAATGGATTGATAGATTATTTCTTGGCTTGTTTTAAAAATGGTGATGTTGAGGCTTTGCAGTCCTATGAATACGATCTGGAATCTGATTTTCTTCGGCAGTTGCATGGAATACATGATGTGGCTACGTATTTTTCAAAGATGTGGTTGTCTGCATCTCCAGTTCTGCCTGCACATCAGAGGGGACTTTGGGGAGATACATTTTATATTTGGTGGCTGTCTAACTGGCTGAATATATCAGTTGGCATATGGTCATTGACAAGAAAAACAAGATATCTACTATTCAACAAAACTGCATCTGAAAATCCATATTGCATCTTGTTCCATGATTTCAATGCCCTCAGTGGCCATTATGAACCACTGCTGTATAGAAAAATTTCCATATGAAATATAGAAGGTCCTCGTATCTACTTGTCCATTTTTTGCAAAGACATTCAATCGCAATGGAAACAGATTTTGGATGGCATAGATTTCTATGGTTTATTGGAGGCAACAAATGTTGTGTCTAGTTGTGGAGATAGTCTGTTTAATGCAATTTGTTGTTTGGTAGAAGCCGAATTTGATGTTCAGTCGCTGCGTCTTTACACTATATAGTCCTTCTGCAATGGGATTATAGGTGGAAACGAACAGGCTTTTAGTTGCTTACATCATCACCTTTGCCCATATCTCGTGGAAAATATGCCGGTAGTTGGAAGTTGGCAGGAATACCTTGTGAACATGGTGCTTCCATATGAAGAAGGGAATATGGAGGGTTGCAGATTTTGTTTGCAATGGTTGTCCATGGTATTCAGGGTGAAGATCTAGGTTTGGTCGGCTTCGCCAACTGGCACTGTCCATTCTTGGGTTACCGATTCAAATTACGATCGAATAATTCACATCTTGTCATTGAAAACAGATACAACAGATATCCATTATGAACCTTTGCTTGGAGATATCGGTGGTTCAGGGTTGAGTGTGCATGACACCCAAACAACATCAAATCTGCATACGCGTGGAATGTTTTTTAGTCAAAATGAGAGTCCTCCCGGTTGTGATATGGGCAGGCAGGGCTTGAACAAAAAAAACATGTGTAGAATTCATTTCAGTTGTGATGAGGGCATAGCGGGCTTAAACAAAAAATGTAGAGTAAGTTATCACAATTTGAAAAAAATTATTCATCAAATTCGTCCAACTTCTGATAAGCAAATAGAGGCCTTGAACAAAAAATGTAAAATAGTTTATGAGAAACTGGGTGAGAGTGAAATTCATCCCAATTGCCACTAGGTCATCCCACCCTTTAGAAAGAAATGTAGAGTAAGTTACCACAACGTGAAAAAGGTCATGCGCGAGAGAAAAAAATACATTGCTACACTTCCTTTTAGAGAGAAACTCACATATGACAATGTAAAGAAATTTGTTCGTGCATAACATAACATAAACATGTGTGCTTGCATATTCCAGAATGGTCATGCAACTGTGGTAGTTTGTGGTGTACATGAAAAATAGGAAATAATTTCTACCTATACTTCCCTGCGAAAAAATAATGCAAGACAGACCTACATGAAACAAATGAAAGACACTCCTTCCATTGCATGTGCAATTTGTGAACAATTGAATTTTTCAAAAAATAGTTAGTCTTTCATGCCTGATTTGCAAGCAGAATACCTCTGGATGACAGCCCACGATAAACCATTTTCTAGTGAGAAATTTTGTCTTCCATGCAAACGATCGCTTGAAAATGGAAAACTGCCATAGTTTGCAACCCCCGACCGAATAAGATGTAATACACCACTAGAAGATGTAAGTGCACTTACAGAACTTGAGGAGAGACTTATCTCTCTGGGAATTTCATTTTCTCAAATCAGACCTTGGGGCTATAAGAGACCCCAGATGGGATAAACAAGATCAATTATTAATGTGCCTGTTCAGCTAGATGTTGTGCAAAAAGCATTGCCATAGTTCATTAACAATACAATTACAATTATTGTGGCTCTGAAAAGACGCTTGCAATAAAAAATGCATATCAGACAGGAAAAGTGTGTGTGCATGTTGTTATGAAAGCATTAAAGGAATTATGTTCCAGGGCCTTGTACAAAGTAGAGAACATTTGTATAAATGCCAACTGGAATAGTGTTCTCGCAGAAGAACATGGCAACTTTGCAGAGACTCTCGAAAATCCTAGTGATTCTGATACAAGTGATGAATTGGAGACCGAAACACCTACTGAAACATTGCTCCATGGATTCATTGATTCACAGTGCATTCGTGACTTGCACGACAAAATTGTCGAAATCGCACCTGGCGAGGGGCAACGTCCACTTGGAATATTCAAGGACAAATTTGCTGAGGAAATGAACTTTCCAACACTATTCTACGGAGATCCACATGTCACTGATATTACAGAACGATTCAGTTATCATAAAATAGTCCGATGGGAGCTACTACATTCAAGCGATTACTTCTCCTGTTACATAACAAATTTGTTTTTCAAAACAATGCGCATAATAATAGAGCAAGTTCTATCCTACATGTGGGTCCGAATAAGAAAAGGCCAGTTACAAGGAAGAAAGTTGTTGCCCAAGGATGTGAAGTACAAAGTAAACCTAGAAAAAATTCTGAAATCTGATATTGGATACATAGATTTCAAGAACATCCACACCTCTCCCGACTATTTGCAACAAAACAATTTTTTTCTTTTTGCAATGGTCCGACAATTGGGGCCGCCAACATTTTTCATCACATTTACAAGTGCAGAGAATTGTTGGGATCCATTGGTGGCTGCCATTTCTGACCTACATAGTAACAGGAAACGTAAAAAAAAACTGATACACTGGAAAATAACGACATTGACTACCTCATAAGAAAAGACTCGGTGACATGTACTTGATACTATAGACATAGAATAAATGCTTTGAGACAATTGATATGCCATGATGAAACATTTTTCGAAAAAATATCAGACTACTTTTTTGTGATTGAATTCCAAAATAGGGGAAATGAGCATGACTACGCACTGTTGTGGATAGAGGGTGCACCAGTCTATGGAGCTGATAAGAATTCAGAGATCAAACAATTTGTGGATAAATACATAACATGCAATACATATCATTTGGAACCAGACCTTGTGAAAGTCCATAGACATTACCATACAAGAAGTTGTAGAAAACAAAAAAGCTCACATTGCAGATACAATTTCCCTGTTCCGCCAATGAGAGCTACAAGAATCATAGAGCTAGGTAGTTTAGAGGACAATGTTTTGTTGAGAAATCTAAATCCTTGTTCGCATTTCTAGAACAAGGAGGATTTGATGAAATGATGAGCTTTGATGCCTTCTTGACACAGGTAAATCTATCAGAAGATGAGTACATCCAAGCCATACAAATAACGCTTAGGCAACCAACACTTTTCCTTAAACGAAAACTCTCGCATATCTGGAACAACTGTTTCTCCAAGGACATGCCAGTTATGTGGAAAGCAAATACAGATGCATAGTACATGCTGAATGCATATGATGCAACATCCTATTGCACCTCGTATATGACGAAGATTGACAAATCTATGACATCTGCATTCAGAAAAATACGCAAAGAACACGAAAGAAGTCATATTGATGCCATACAAATGATACACACCCTTGGAAATACATTGCTTAATCTTCAACAAATGTCTGCTCAACAAGTAGTTCACATTTCCCTTTCTTTGCCCCTCACTTGTAGTTCAAGAAAATGTGTCTTCATAAACACATCTCCACTTGAAAAACGCACATTTATGCTTAAACCACCGGTTTTGCTACAACAAGAACTTGACAATTCAGAGGATGTCACATGTCGCTCTATTATTGATTATTAGATCCAGCTTCCATCTCCTATTAGGCATATTTTCTTAGCGGAATTCGTATTGCATTACAAAAAAATGGGACACCCATATCGAAAAGAAAAAAACCCTTTGTTATACAGTTTGTCAAATACAATAAACATTGTGACTATGAAAACTATTGTAGATAAAAATTGTTGCTGTACATTCCATTCCATGAAAACGAAGAGACATCAATACATAACTTCTCTACACGGGAGGCTGTGTATGTTGCCTTTGAGACTATAGTGCATATAAATGAAGATATATTTACCTACAATGCTAATCCAACATGGGGCGATCTAGAAGTTTCACTTAATGACCTAGAAAACCCCGACGATCATGATGAGACAGTAAGAAACCCAAAAACAACTAGAACTCCTTCCGAGTCCTATGACTTACAAGCAAATTTTCCTCATCCTCCAGCGACTGAAAGTGAAAAACGTATCAACCTTGGTTTTCAAGTCACAAAACATCCTTTCCTAATTGAAAATAATGAATACCACATAATAAGACATCTGTTGAATCGCGAACAACAAACAATTGTAAAGGACATTTCCCTTAAAAACGGTTGAACATGAACAGTCCTGTGCACGTGTTCCTTACAGTTGGAGCAGGAACACGCAAGACATTCACAACTAAAGCATTGTTCCAAACACTTATAAGAATCTATGATTCAAATAATTTCTCTGATCCTATGAAACCAAAGGGCCTAATAGTTGCATACATAGGAAAAGTTGCATACAATGCTGGTGGAACAACAGTCCACTTTGCATTTTTAATGCCTTTTAACAAGTCACGGTTTCTTCCACTTAGCAAGGAAACGTTGGATACATTAACTAAGATTTACGAGGAACTCCAACTTGTCTTTATAGATGAAGCATCTTTGATTGGCAGTCGCTTCTTGTATTCCATTGACAGCCGACTAAGAAGCATAAAATATGTGCAGACCAAATACTTTGGAAACATTGACATGATCTTTTGTGGCGATCTTTACCAGGCACAACCCATCCAAGATTCTTTGATATTTGAACAACCTATCGTTAACATGGAAACAGTGACCCATGACTTCTGGAGAGATAATAATAAATTCTTTGATTTGCATAGTACAATGTGCCAGACAGATGAAACATTCATTTCAATTCTGAATAGAATGCACACAAACAACCAAACATATGATGACTTGACCTATATCAATTTGAGGTTCTTACGATCTGCACCAACAGATCCAACGTTCCCTTACCTGTTCTATAGAAATAATAATGTTGCAAATCATAATAGCCACATTCTTTCACTCATGCCTGGTGATGATATCATCGTCAATTCAATTGACTTGGAAGAAGACAACCATGGAAATGTCCCACGTTATGAACATTCAGTCACTTTACCTTTGCACCTTGCACTGAAATTAGAAATGCTAGTTGAAATATATGCCTGTAACTATTATTCGCAGGATGTCTTGGTGAATGGTGTAGATAGAATACTGAAAGGCTATATGAAGACAGAAAAAGTAGAGGTCCTTTGGATTAAGTTCCATGAACCACATATAGGAAAGCGACAAGCAAACAAGTTGTCTTATCTATATAATTCAAACACTATAAGCAATTGGATTCCTATTTTGCGAATATCAAAGCCAGTATCGACATCAACAAAGAAAGGTTGACTGAATATTCACAAACAGTTTCTGATTAAACTTGCATTTTCACATACAGTCCACAGATCACAAGGCCTAACACTTGATAATGTTTCATTTCAGCCTGCTGGAATTCGGATACATGGACTTGTATACACAACACTGTCCCATGTCAGAAGCATAGACTCCTTGTATTTACTAAGTCCTCTGAAAAAAGATAACTTCAGAGTGAAACATAAATTTGATACTGAGATGGAACGACTGAGGACCACCACAAAATGGAAACTGCATTATGATTACCAATCCATACAAACAAATTCATCTGTATCAATACTGTCGCTTAACACACACAACTTAAATGCACACATGGATGATATACTAAATGACTATGATTTAATGCAATCCAATATTCTGTGCTTGCAAGAAACACACATGGCATTATGCATGCAGAACAAAAAATTCCCAAATCAGAATTGCATATCAAGTTACATTACACATGGGGTGATGATACTGGTGAAAAAAACATATACCAATTTTGGACCACATACATATCGAAGAAAAGAATGTTGAACTGGTGCTTGCCAAATTTTTTTCCCATGGAACAGAAGTTGCAATACTAAATCTGTACGCTGCTCCGCATGCAGCACTATCCAACATATTAAATGTTATTTCCAATGCATTGGACCATTTCCATGTGAATGGATCCATTGTACTTGTAGGAGACTTCAATATTGACATTCTACAAAATACTGGGATAACAAAAGAATTGCAAAACTACATGTGCAAATACAGTCTGCGGTTTCTTCTGAACAACACAACCCATCTGCAAAATGCACTTATTGACCATGTCTGGTCCAATGTGCCCATTTCTCAATACAATATGTTTGTCTTAGACACATATTGGTCTGATCACGATACAATTGGTATTGCACTTGAATTATGACATATACATCAAACTTATTGCAAACTCATATTTCTATGTTTCAAAGCATATCTGTATCCCTGATTTCTACACATAGCGTTCTGGTGAGCATACAAACGGTGTTCTACTCTAATTATAAAATATACATTGTGAAAAAAAAGAAAAAATAAGGTACATCGTCAAAAAAACTATTTGTGACTCTATTCATCTTATTCATTTTTATTTTTTTGTATATATGTACATAGTAGTTGCCTTTTTCTTAACATCTGAGCTTATATTCATATCCATTTTGTTTTGTACTTTTGTTGATAGAAACATAAAGGGAAACTAGAAGGCGCAAAGAACTCCTACCCAAAGATGTACACGAATCAATGCAAAGGTGCATTCTTTTTCTGCCTCTCTTCCATAGTAAACAGTTTTTCCTTTACTTTCTCTGAATTTGTCAAACTTGTTTGCAGGTA
>ML781811.1:502964-564483 GCA_009831015.1 Picea engelmannii
TTTTTTTTTTTTTTTTTTTTTTTTTTTCTTGCACCGAGAAGCCACTACGCTGCATGTCCGCCATCCAGCATAACTGTAATGTTTGGACAACCAACCCGCAATTCCATTTGTCAATATGTATATCGCCATACTATAATTTCTATTTGCAGGAAACAGAACATTAGAGGCACAGTGTGCAACTCGCAAGTGCGCGATCCAAATAAGCGACTAAGTATGGAATAAGGGATCTGTGCATCATAAGCAATTTGTAGGGCACCGAACAATAGACACCTGTTTCTAACCCCGCCAACCCGACAACGCGCGATGCACAAAATGTACATGATCTATAAATTCTCAGCCACCCGACAAGTCCGCTTGTCAATTTGTATATCGTGGAACTGTATGTGCTATTTGTAAAACATGAAACAATAGAGGCCTATTTTTTGACCCCTCCCGTCCGAGAACCCGCAAATATGGAATGCGATATCGTTACATGATCTATACAATCTCATGTCCATACTTTATAAAGGCACATATTTACTTTTGCCTCGTTTCTACACACATCGATCTGGTAATCACAAACTTGGTGTTGCACATGAATTATGAAATGTGCAGTGGGAGTCGGACAGAGCCCTTTGCTTTGCTTAGGCAATTTTGAACCTGCCAACCCAAGAAACCAATCTCTGTATGGCAAAAATCAGCCCAATATATAGCCTGCAAATATGTATTGCTTGTTTGTGGGAGCCCACCAACCATGGAGTAGAATGTTGAGCCAGTCACCTTGCAAATCCACTTCTCAATTTATTATCATAAGATATTTGCAAGGCACCGAACAATAGAGCATCGTTTTTGACCCTGCCAGCTCGACAACCCGCGATCCAAAATTGTAGATGGTCTATCAAATGTCGGCCAACCCGCAAGTCCGCTTCTCAATTTGTATATCGCAGAACTTTGTGTGCTACTTGTAGACCACCAAACAATAGAGGCCTTCTTTTGAACCCTCCCACCCAAGAACTGCGATGCCGAACCATGCACTTTTAGACTTGCCCATCCTTCCTTTCTTTCTCTTCCTCGTGGCCGTTACCTTCGCACGTGTGCATGATAAAAAATATTGTTTATATATATATGTATATGTGTGTGTGTGTGTGTGTGTATGTCTTATTTCTAAATCTTTAATGCTAACAGGTCATCGTGCAACTACCATCTAAGCTGTCATTGATGCGCGCAAGGCTCGAGAAGTTTTTCCATTAATGCAATTTTTGCGAAGCATTTTCTTCTCCCTTCCCAGTTTTAATTTCAAATGCCATGGAATGTCATTCACACACCACCATCTTGCCTCGTTCACAAAACCTCCAATCGCTTCCCAGTCTTAATTTCAAATACCATGCAATGTCATTTGCATGCCGTCAGCTTGGTTTGTTCACAAAACCTCGTATCCTTAAATGTTTTTGGCCGTAACCCTCACCTTCGCACTTCTAAGTTTGCAATAACTACATTTTCACCATACAACACGCATAGATGTTGTCATTAATGAGCAGATTTTCCATTCGCATGCATTGAAGCAATGTTTGCGGGGGGTTATATTGTCCCCTCCATTTCTTCATTTCAAACAGTGTCTGGAGCCAACCAACCTTTTGATAAACTACTGCCAGCAACTGCAAAAAAGTTTTGTAGAGACACAATGAACATCTTCCTCAAGAGCTTCCCGTGCAGAAGAATGGAAAAAGAATTGTAGGGGAGGCGGAGCAGCCCAAAATTTACCGTCAAAACATGGATCTTGACACTGATCTGGAAAGCATATTCTGCAACCTTGATCAACACGCACATGCAATTCAGCATGCCTACTCAATGGACATGGTTGGTATCGACATTTTTGATGAAGATGAATCCTTTGTATTCCAGAGTGTTGTTTTTGAAGCCGAATCAAAAAAATTAATCATTGAAAAAAGAGATGTAAAAAATAAGAAAAGAAAACATCATCTTTTAGAACTTGACCTTGCCAATATGCATGCATCCAAAATCTCTGAACTTCATAGGGCAACCAAAGATTCTCTTCATGATTCCGTTGGAGTCATTGAAGCCGAAAATGCCAGACTAAAGAACCAGATTAAGGAATTAGAGGAAGATTTGTTTCCTATGCCATTGCTTGGCAGTTCCTTGGAAACAGCCATGCCTGGTACTACGTTCACCCCTGCAACAAATCTAAAAGGGTCCTCCAGCTTCCTCTCATCCTGTAGACGATATGTTGAGAAAAATATCAACAAAAGAATAGAACTGATTGCCAAGGCCTGGGAAACATCACAGAATATGGATTCCCTGGGGAGCAAGGCACATAACTTGCTCCTACTTCTGTAGACGGATTTAAAGAATGAATAAAATTTCTATGTGCACTTGGTAATCCCTTTCACCTTTCATGTCAACAACATGCCAGAGACGAGAAGAACACAACATGATCTCTCGTCCAAAAAAAGGCTCACTCAATTAGAAGCATGCTAGAAACAGAAAGTGAAGAACCTGTACCTAATTGTGCAATCGTGTGAGCAAGCAATATCAAAGAAATAAACATTATTCACAAAGTTCACCAAAATAGACTTAGCAGGAAAGACAAACGGCTTCCAGGATCCCATCTTAATCCTCAACTCACTGATGTTAACCAAGCAAGCTTTTGATGAACACGTTGATAATTTGAAGGCTTTGTCTTTAGAAATGTTTTACAGAATTGTTGAATATGATGAAGAAGAGGTGCACAACTGGCTAGTTGGGTATTCTCTACAGAATGGAGACATTCATGAAGGTCTATGTAAACTTTCAATTGATCTAAGTGAATTAGAAAATGAAGTTTTCAACATTTGAATCTGCAATGACATCAACGTCGCCCCCTTGAGAAGCTATATTGAAGAGAACTTGAAGTGGATCAGCCACAAAATCCAACAGGAAAATGCATAAATCCTCTGTGTATCAATCCAGTTATTGAAGCGGGCTGCCCACAAAAACCAGTAGGGAAAGGAATGATCAACCAAACACAAAAATTACTTATACGTACCATCCCTATAAGTGTATAGTGATAGTCCTTTCTTTATCAATCTAGTTATTCCTTTTCTGAGTAGAAATCTATAGACAAAAACTAATCTTCGCATTTCTACTTTTCAGGTATTACATTTTAGTGTGTCCAACTTCTTTCCACACTCCTATTTCTTGTACATATTTCTGTTATGGTCCGCGGGAGCCCCAATCCGAGTCTATATGACAAACACATTTACATTTCCAATGATATGTAACAAACTATTATTTTTTTCATATATTCCAAATAAAACTATTCTTTTGTCTCCTTATATATTTATGTCTTCTTGGATTTTTTATCTTCAACTATGCTGAATGTGAAGTCATTATGTTTATTTTATCTCTATTCTCTTTTTTTCTTTTTCAAAATAAAGTATGACATAAATCACTCACTCAAATTCGACATATCATATTTCACACATATATATGTTTCTTTAAATTTCCAGGAATATGTAACACGTTTCATTTTTTTCCAATTTTCATCCCCCTAGCTTGACAACCCATGCTCCAAAAAATGCCTACATATGTAATCTGGGCTCCGTCACACTATATAGAATTAGGGTTCCATACATGCTCTATTAAAGCACATATTTCATATGTATAAAAGTAAATATCTAATTTAAAAAATTACATTTTTGCTATGTACAATTTATGCTCTCCAGGAACCTATAGTTTGATACATTCCAATTTCTTGTATCCACGATCCCCTGTTTTAAAGAAAACTAATTCGGGAATGCTATTTATTTGGTCCTCTTGTCCACCACCCTGTGTAACAGACATTGGTACTATATTTTTTGTACATTTTCCGACCACCATGTGTAAAACCTATGTAAATAAAAGTAATTCCCAACTGTTAAATTTTTGGGACACGAGCCCCTTGAAATTCAAATAGTCTGCAGGTCCCATTATCAATTTGTACATCACAGAACTCTCGATGTTATTTGAAGGTCATGGAACAACATAAACCCACTTTTTAGGTCCCCAGCCCGAGAACCCACCATCCAAAAACTGGCTAAGTATGGAATGAGGGTTCCCTCTATGCTCTAATTCGGGAAGGCTAGTTTTCCTCCTGCTTTTATGTGTTCCTAGATTTTTCATTTTCAGAATGGAATATGACATAAATCACTTACTCAAATTTCATATATCAGATTTCACTTATATATATATATATATATATGTTTCTTTAAATTTTTAGCAATATGTAACACGTTTTATTATATTTTTATATAAATGTCGTAAAATTGTGTTCACTACTTTCTTTCTACTCAAACGTAAAGAGATTGTCATTTCTTGCATCTTTACAACATCTCCTGCACAATGTTTGTCACAAAGGCCCTTAAAATTAAAATAGTTTGCAAGCCCACTTCTCAATTTGTACACCGCCTATCTCTGCCTGCTCTTTGTAGGACATGGAATGGGGGCTCCATCATTGTTCTATAAAATATCATCCCCATACTTTATGAAAGTACATATTTCGCATCTATAAAAGTAAATGTCTGCTTTACAAAATTACGTATTTGCTATGTATAGTTTATGGTCTGCAGGAACCTATAATTTCATGAATTTCAATTTCTTGTGTCGAGGAGCCCTTGTTTTAAAGAAAACTAATTCGGGAATGCTATTTATTTCATTCTTCTGTCCACCGCCCTATGTAATAGACACTGGTACTATACTTTTTTCCCTCTTTTCCACCAGCATATGTAAAACCTATATAAAGAAAACTAATCTGCGAATGCTGAATTTTTTGGACACGAGCTCCTTAAAATTCAAATACTCTGCAAGTGAGATTCTCAATTTGTATATCACGGAACTGTTGGTGCTATTTGTAGGGCACGAAATAATAGAAGCGCGTTTTTCAAGTCCCCAGCCCGAGAACCCACGAACCAAAAAATGCCTAAGTCCATAAGCCGCTTTTTAAAAAAAAACTAATTCGGGAATCATATTTGTTTCATACTTTTCTCCACCAACCTATGTAACAGACGTCTGTACTATTTAATTTTTTTTTACTTCAACAACATATGTAAAAAGGAAAACTAATTCGAGAATGCTAAACTTGGTCGACACAAGCGCCTTCAATTTCAAATAGTTCACAAGTTCGTTTGTCAATTTGTATATCGCGCAACTCTATGAACTATTTGTAGGCCACAGAACAACAGAAGCCCAATTTTCAGCCCGCTGGACCAAGAACCCGCCATTCAAAAATTCTAGTCCTCAAAGAAGCATGTCAATTTGTATATCGCAAAACTCTTGGTGGTATTTGTAGGCCATGAAACAACAGAAGCGTAATTTTCAGCCTGCAATCCCGACAACCCGCAATGAAGATTCCTTGCATGCTCTATATATCTACTTCGTTAAATTACATATTTGATTTTTGTAGGCCACGGAACAACACAAGGCTAATTTTCATCCCCCTAGCCCGAGAACCCGCGATCCAAAATTTCAAATAGTTCACAAGACCACTTGTCAATTTGTATATCGCGGAACTCTCGGTGCTATTTGTAGGCCACGAAACAACATAAAACCAATTTTCAGCCTGACAGCCCTAGAACCCGTGATCCAAAAATTCAAATAGTTCGCAAAACCGCTTCTCAATTTGTTTATCATGGAACTCTCCGTGATATTTGTAGGCGACGGAACAACAGTAGCCCAATTTTCAACCCACTACCCCGACAACCCGGAATGAAGCTCCCGTGCCTTTGTTTTAAAGAAAACTAATTCGGTGTTGGTAGTCTTTTTATGCTTTTGTCCACGAACCTATGGCAACACAATTTTCAGCCTGCCAGCCCGATAGCCACAATGGTGTATTTATCTACTTAATCAAATTACATATTTTGTATTTAGCAACTCTTCTTTGTAACATACGTACGCCCTTAAATATCAAATAGTCCACAACTCTAACTGTCAAATTGTATGTCGCGGAACTCTGGGTGCAATTTGTAGGCCACGGAATAACAAAGCCCAAATTTTAGCGCACCAGCCCGTTATTACTATTTCTGTGTATTTTTTCCACGGTCGTATGAAAAGCATATCTAAACAATAGTCCTGCCCATGTGTTTGTACTCCTTCACATTTATTCCCTTTCCCGTGGATGGGTTGCTAGTACAACACATGCATCGAGTAGAGAAGCCAAGAGTGATACTCCGTGGCGCCGACGATGTGACGACCGCGTGCCACTCACTCCCAACTTCCTAATCAGTTCAAGTTCATCTCGCTCGAGACATGGCGCCATTACTCTCAATGCACCTTGCTCTGCCTTCACATCCTTTCAACGGACCAACACCCTCGTTACACCTTTACTCTGCGTTCGTGGCCATTTATGGAACCTCACCAGCTGCCCACCCTATTTCAATTGCTCCAGTGGGTCCAGATGACGCATTCTTTCCTGATTTTTATTTCGCAGAGCTCGGCTTCCTGCCCAACCTTTCCCTGCTCTGCATTTGTCCTGCCCTGCTCTGTTCCTGTCGCGTTTTTTCTCTCCCACTGTCCCAGAGATGCCCCGACTACGAAGGAAGCCCAAAGGTCGACCAACCTACTAGCCAAACTGACCTCGCCTGGTCCTGCATCCCCTGCCTGCTCCCTCCCTATTATCCTCCTCTTCAGCCACATCGTCCTCCTCCCTACCACAGTCGACTCAAACTCCTACATCTCTCCCGCCCCTTCCTGCGTCCCTTTCCAACAGAATGGAAGAGCTGGACTTCTCAGGGGCCTCACTGAACAACAACCTAGGACCTTTAGCCAATTCTGCATCTGTTTCACACCCAGGCCCTTTGGCCCCTCCTAACTCTCTGACCACCCAGTCTCTTCAGGACTGACATTATGACACCCAATTTCAGATGGATGATCTAGAAGCTAGTCAAAATTTGTGACGACAACCCCAATCTTGAGCGGGTTCCAATGTTGACCCTGAATGCGAGTGGCAAACATGCCTTGCACTGGTGCAGAGCCTGGTATTCGACCTGCGTTGGGACATGGACGACCTCTGGTTCCACCTACAAAGCCTGGATGACAAAGCCTCTCGACTCTTGGATTTGTTCTCCGCATTACAAGGTGCTCATCTCCCCGCACTAGAGGCAACACAATCAACAACAGCCCAAGTAGCAACAACCTCAACACCAATTTTTCCACTGGAAAATTTGGGCCACACAGACACAGACTGCGAGGACCAGAGGCTTCCATCATGCCCGGAGCATGTTCAGAAGGAAGAGCACCTGCCATCAGAGATGGAGAACGCTATGAAACTGGACCGCACACCACTCCAGGAGGAGCCACCTCCTCCCGGGGACACGACATTTCGCGCCTTCGACATGGCCACGTTGCCGCATTACAGCCCATACCGGTGATTTTTTTTGTCTGTTGTTTTGTCATGTGCATGACGACCTTTCATGCATTTTGTCCATGGTTATTATAATTAGGCTATCTACACTTTCTACAGTTCTAGCGCCCACCCTTACGGGCCAGAATTTTAAACTCTTTTTGTATCAGTGACAATCTACACTTAAGTTATGAAGTGGTTTGCTTGGCTGAGCTGGTTTTCCGTCAGGACAACTCAGTATTTACAACTTGAAACCATAGAAATTCTCTGTACTCCTTCATTTTGATATACTTTTATACAATCTTACTTATAAAAAAAAATATTGAATAAAATTTAAAAAATATCTTATACTATTCATTAACTAAGGCATGTTATAGCATTATATAAATTACTTTAAATATCCATACAACGTTATAATATTCTATAGATTTCTCTTTGTCATGTATATCACAGAATTGTTCGTTGCAAAATGTATATGACCAAAGTCTTTCGTGCAAAATGTATATCACGTAACACACTGGACATGAAAAGTGTGAACTCGGAACTCCACCAACCCGCAACTGCGTAATTGTTCAGTACAAAATTTATGAAGTTTTATAGCATTATACAAATTAGTATAAATCTTCGCACATTATTATAATCTTCTATAAATTATTGTCTCATGTATATGACATAATTGTTAGGTGCAAAATTCCTATTGTATGCTAATTTTTTGGTCTTCAACAACGTTGATGTTTTAAATTTTCATGTAATTTCCAGAGATATATAACATAGATTATTTATTCTATAATAATTTTATATAGTTCGCAAGCCCACCTGTCAATTTGTATAGGGCACGGAACAACAGAGGCCCATTTTTGAAACCGACAGCCCAAGAACCCGCGATCCAAAAATAGGCTAAGTATGGAATGACCGCTCCGTCCATGCTCAGTAAAACATCTGCAAATAAAACCAATTCGGCAATGCTATATCTTTTTTGTGCAAGAAAAGCCTTAGTTTTAAAGAAAAATAGTTCAACAATGCTAATTTTTTAGTGTTTTTCTCCACGAACCTATATAACAGACCTTATTATTATTCTATTGTATAACTGACATTATTAATTTCTGATAAATTTCTATAGTCCACCACTCCACCTGTCATTTTGTATATCGCGGAACTGTCGGTCCTATTTGTAGGCCACGGTACATAAAAGGCCAAAATTTGAACCCGCCACCCCGATAACCCCCGATCCAAAAACTACCTAAGTATGCAATGCGGGCTCCGTGCATGCTCTATAAAATCTCTTCCCCATACTTTATACAAGTACAAATTTCATATGTATAAATCTAAATATGTACTTTATACAAGTACATATTTCATATGTATAAAAGTACATATTTCATATGTATAAAACTATATATTTACTTTACTATGTTCTACATGCAAACCACATATACTTCAACTTTCTACCCACGTGTCTCTACTACCTCACATTTACTCCCATCCCAACCTGGCAGGGACTCCGCTGCCATGCAACACTTTTTACATATAAGTTGCAAAGCCATTATTCCCCTTTTATTTTAAAGTCAATTTAGAAACCTTTCCTATCTTGATAAAATATTAACAAAAACATTTTTATTACAATTTTTTTTTGGGCAAGTTGATAATATTAAAGCAATAATCTATGATCGTCAGGCCTTTTTGTAGTTATTTATTTTTATTTATTTTTTAACTTTAAGTAAGTTGAGTGGAATTTTTAGTTTAAGAAGTTAAGTTAAATGGTTATCGTCACTGTTTAATTTGAATATTCTTCAATAATATGTACTACTTTACACTAAAAAAAATTGTCCCTTCGAATATTCTTCAATAATATGTATTATTTTATATTAATAAATTTGTTCTTGATGATGGGTGGAGTATCCATTGGAAACCAAGTTTCAAAACTTTATACACAATTTAATCCATAAAGCTCATCAATAACAAATTCATTTACAATGTTATTCATAAATATAAAAAAACATTTTTAAATTTTCATATAGTTTTTTTTTTTTAAATAAATAATTTTAACTATGCATTATTTTCCTCTAATATTTCTACTTTTATCAAATATGAATCTTATATATTTATAAATTCTTTAATCAAAATTTAAAAATAAAAATTGCATTAGAAATATGAGTAATATTTCTAGAATCTACTTTATATCAATACACTTAAATTCACAATTAAGAAGCTAATAATATTCAGAGCTCTAAGATTGGACTAAAGTGTCAACAATAACTGACATCTCCATACGAGGGAGAGCCTTTAACACTATCGAACTTCTTCAAAGATGTGGTAATGGGAGAGTGACCAACAAATCTACACTAGTCCCAATCACAATCAAGCTTGGAAAATTTGACCTAAGAGAAAAGGAAAGGACGTTGCTCGATGAAAACCCATGCTATGAAGCAACATCGACCAAAAAAAATGGCTACATTTAATGCATGCAAGATCATGCTATTATAGAAAAATATCTAGGAATATGGCCCTATGAGAAGGCCCTCATATGGTGTTTGATAAACACTCAATGGAAACCCAAGGGTGATGTGGAACTCAAAAGAATGTTTGAAAATTACCCATACTTTTATAACTATGTAGGGATACATCTTTGATATTGGACAAAACGATTCCGTCTAGAAAAGGAGGACTTCACCCAAACTCCAGTTTAGATTCAGATGTATTTTTCACCACAATAATTCTAGGATGAAGAGACAATTATGTGTATAGGAAACTCATTCAATATATATGGAAAAACTTCAAAGGTCACCAAAGTAGTATACACTTCATATATTCAAATCTGTGTTTATATGAATTTTTTTAGGGTCTTTAAACTCCATCCACATTAGCCACAAAAATAATGAACGGATCTAAGCTTTAGTTTATGAATACGTTCTCTTTAGATTTTAGATATTCCATGAACATGGGTACCTCTTTAGTGATTACCCTCTTAATGTAGTCAACCTCAAAGACAAACCAATAGAAGCAAAGGATGAAGAGGGGTTTGAGAAACCTCAAGGAAAACACAAATCCAACAAGAAATCGACATACTTTAACACATATTCAAAGAAAAAACAACTTTGCAACTTTCCAAGGAGATCCATTAAACAACCCAGACAACACCCAAGCTTAGTTAGAAGAAATGGTATCCTAGGCTCATACAAGACCCACACGGAGCATGGAGAAGGAACCTAGTAGAACCCAACTAGAATCAATCCAAGAGGATGCTAAGAAAAAAATGAATAAAAATGGAGGATCCAACATTTGTGCTGGAAACATCAACCCATATAAACCTTGCTATTCATCCACAAGAGGAAAAAGATATGGAAGGAGAAGGAGAGTCCACTGATGACTCAACATAGTACTCAAAAGAAACACAAAAGGACTTAGATATAGCGTAGACATAATTATCTACTCTCATAGAACAATATATGCATGAATATTTGGATAACCCACCACCACAACAACTAATCTTGCTTCACAAGGAGTCAATAAAAAGGAAAGCAAAAGTGGGAAGCATTGTCACCAATACAGGGAAAATATCTAGCCTTGACATCTAGAGAAATACACTTAAAGCACTAATAGGGGAGAAAAAGAAAAAGAAAAAATTGGGGAGAAAAACAAAAGAAAAATATTTAAGAAGAAATGAATCTACTTATCAACTCAAAAAATCCAAGCCTCTCTTGGAGAAATATCTTCTCGACCCAAAGTAATTTTAAATGAAGATCATCCCTTGGAACACTCTAGCCCAAAATGGGAAAGGGAAACATCAAATCCTCATAAATAAAATTCATTAAGACCAACCTGATATTATGGTCCTATAAGAGACCAAATGCAACATAGAGGCCATGCAAGAAACAACCATGAATACATGGAAAGGTTATAGTGCCCTAGAAATCAAATCGAAGGGCTAATCAAGAGGAATGGTCACACTCTATAAACCTTCCATAATTATCATTCCATACATGACTACAACAGGATGCTTCATTACAAGTCATTTTTGGGAGACATGATCCAAAGAACAAGGATTCATTGCAAATGTTTATGGGCCTCCAGTCCCACTTTTCAAGAAATCCTTCATAGGCTCCCTCATAGCCATAGGTGAGACCTAGAAAGGATAACAATGGATTATAGGAGGGGACTTTAACCTAATAAAGTCTCCTACTAATAAAAAGGGTGGCACCATAAAGCTAGAAAATGAAAAACTATACTTCAGATATACTGTTAAAGATCTAAGGTTGGTAGACATATGAATGGCCAATGGTCATCACACTTGGAACAACAACCATGGAGGCTTGCATCAGATTATTTTCCAATAGATCATGTTTTTTTCTCTCATAATTTTTTTGGAGTAAAGGTTTTAATGTGGTAGAAAAGGTCTTACCAAAAGCAAGGTTAGATCATTGGCCCGTCTTGTATTAATGGGACAACAAAAGGACCCAAAAAGAAACCCCATTAAGCTTTGAGAAATTTTGGCTTTTACACCCAAACTCCCAACTTGGAATAATAGAATGGTGGGAAGAGGGACAAAACATCCATGGAACTGAAATAAATGTCCTTTAGAAAAAACATAAAAATGGAAATACCAAACTAAAGCAATGGAACAAAGAGGGATTTGATAATATCTTTCAAGACAAGTAGCAAAAAGAGAAGAAATGATGACCCTAAAAAATGAGAGCATGGAAAGAGGGATGTTGGAGGGTGCTCCCTACAAGAATCTAAGTTATTGGAAAGCATTGAAACCAAAAACAAATAGGAAGAATGTATCTAGGAGTAAAAGTCTATGGAAAGATGGTTGAGGGATGGGGACAAAAGCATGAAATTCTTTCATCATACCACTAGAAACCACAACAAAATATTCATCCTCAAGGATGAGAAAGGCAACAAAGTAGAAGAACATAGTGATATAGAAAGAGATCTTGGGAACTATTTCAATAATCTTCTCTCTGAACTGGCTAAAGACTGAATCTAGGCAATTGACACCATTACCATTCACATACCTATCCTAGTTTTTAATGAGAAAAATTCTTTCCTTTTGAACATAGTTACCAATTTGATGAGAACTATGACCTCAAAACAATAATTTTATCTCTAAAACCCCATAATTTTGGCTCGTAAAAAACACCAAAATCAACCCTTATTTCAAAAGGTGGTGCTATCAATAACACCTTTTTTTTGGTCTGGGGGGTGTGGGTGGGGAAGGGGATTAAAATGACCACCTTTTGCAACCATGTCCTTATAAACCTTGTAATGTTGCCAACAAGAACCTTAAAATCAACCATTGAATCGAAAATTGATGTTCCTAGTAGAACCCCATTTTTTTGGGGTCAAAATTGCAACATATTCAAAACTCACAACCTTGACAATTGGTACCCTAGAAATGGAAGTCTTAAAATCAACCTCCAAATTAAAAAGAGGTGATATTGGTAGCACTCCCATCACCCCTTATTTTTTTTTAGCTTGCAACATTTTTGAATCCATGGCCTAAAATCCCAATGTCATTGCAAACAAAATCATAAAAAATGGAAATAAAAGGAAAATAAAAAGAAAGAAATGAAAAAAATGAGGAAACACCCCAAAATGAGGGGCAATAACATATTTTTTCTAATAATAAAGTAACTTAAAAAACATTTAAAAATAATAATAATAATAAATAAACATAAACATTTAAAAAAAAAAACTACTCACCCTCCTATTTTAAGAAAAAACACCTAAAAAATAATTTAAAAAAATAAAAATAAATAATTAACCACATTTAAGACAAATTGTTTTTTTTTCCCTTCAAGTGAAATTATATATATATATATATATATATATATATATATATTCTTATTCTTACAATTTTTTTTTCTAAAATGTGTTTTAAATGTGGGTTTAAAAAAAACAATTTAGGTAATTTTTCTTTAAAAAAAATTAGGAAGAGCGTAGGGAGGTATTTTTTAAGTTTTTTTTTTTTAATTGGAAAAAACATGTTCTTTCCTCTTTCTCTTTTTTTTCTTTTTTCTTTTTTAACCATTTCTTTCACTCTATATTTATTTATTTATTGAGTTTTTTCTATTTTTTATGACTTTGATTGTAATGACACTAGGCCTTTAGGCCATAATTTCAAAAATGTTCCAATTTTAAGTCCGAAAAAAACAAAAGGTGGCGGGGAAGGTGCTATTGGTAGCACTGTAACAACCCTGGTTAAATAGATGCATAGGGATTATTAATTTTAATTAATTTGATAATCTAACTGTCCTAATATGTTGAGTTAAACAATAATTATTTCTTAATAATATTAATTAATTAATTTATTATTAATTAATTGGTCATACCTGTCGATGATTAATTAATTAATTAATAGACTCGTTAAATATTTGAGTAATGAATTAAAGGGGCTTGATAATTTTAGTTTATTTAATTAAAGACTTACGTATGAAGGGGGGGAAAGAAACATTAAATGGAGGGGATACGATAATAATGAAAGGGATAAGATAATAAAGAAGGGGGATAAGATAATAAAGGAGTAGATAAGGAAATTAATGAGCGGGGGAGGAGAGTCGGTGAAGGGGGAATATGACGGAAGAGTCCTAGGGGAAATGGGAGGATTATTTTGGGGGAGGAAGCATTTTGTTGAGGGGGCATTTGGAGGGCAGGAGGATTTTCTGTGGCATATTTTTCTGTGGGATATTGGCTGGTTTAAGCAGTTTGGTTTTTGGGTGAATCATTGCAGGGGGCATCGGGTTGCTGGGGGTTTTGGGCACGGGGGCCAGGATTCCTTTCGGTTTCTTGGAGCTAGGGAGTCGGACAGGCTGCTCCTAGCTGGCTGGGAGGTTAGTTGGTTTGGGCAGAGTTGGGTCAGTGCATCAGGCTGGGCAAGGAAGTAGGGAAAGGACAACCAGAGAAGTGGGAATTAACATCAGAAGGAGGTATTTTAATTATGAATTTGTTGAGTTATTTTCATGTTGTGGATAAATTTTAATTTCTGCTGAATATTTATGCATATATGATGGTAAATGAATAATTTATGTATGAGAAAGGAATTATATGTTTAATTGTACGAAATTTAGGATTTAATTAAGTATGGTCCCTACACATGGTATCAGAGCCCTGGTTCAAAATATGGAGCCAAGGGCCTACCCACCTACCCAAACCCTTAATTAGATATAAATCTGGGCCAAGCTCTAGCTCCACCTAAGCTCCACCTAACCTGCAAGCCAAGCACACAAAATTTTTCTTACACAGATAAAAATATATATAAAAAAGGGAATATAGAAAAAGTAATAAAAAGCAGGCACACATGTTACGCTGCAATCACCAAAAGAAGCACCACATATTCCATCTGTTGTTAATATGTTATTTCTTAGAGACTGTAATGTCAAAGGAAATAATTTAACCATGCCAAGCTGAGAAAATAGATATAATCTACCATAGCTACAAGGTAATCAGTTAAGAAGGAAAAACAAGTAAACGACATATATTTAGAACATTAATTCTTAGGTACACATATCACCTTTAACCAAGTAAACAATCCCTAAAATATCATGATAGAGTTGTCTTTCAATGCTATAATGGGCACTTGAAAACAAATGAGTAATTATTTTGAAACTTTCATTCGCATGAGATGTGAATACTAAATTTATTACTCCAACAACATCTCGGATCTTTGTCAAAGTCCATGATACTAAATAACTACAACTCGTTTAAACTATTTTCATACCTTGTGTTTACGAGCAAACTCTTCGAGTTGTTCCCTAAAAGTCGCAATTTTATCCTGCATAAAGCCTTTCCGTATAGTAGATATGTTTTCCCCAAGATCCCTATATTTATCAAGAGCTGCATCAACATTTTGAAGACCTGAAATTCCCGGTCGGCGCCTCATATTGGCAAGTTTAAAAAAAAAAATATTTTGGAGGTCCACGGGTTTTGAACCCACGACCGATTGCATAGCCCAAGCGCTTTGAGGAATGGTGTCGGGCCCAATTTCCAGTTATTGAAACCAACTCCGCGAGCCGGGCACCTACACCAACACAATTAGCATCGAACCACAATCCATAACAATGTACAAATCAAATCCAAGTCACATGGAGAAGGAGCCATCGGGGGCATTCAAAGTGCTTTACGTGACCTAGCACCAAGTAATATAGAAATAATACAACACATATCCCCTTACATTTGCACACCTTACAAATTTTAACCAAATATTCCAAGCATCCACGCAATAGATACAATGTGCATGATGTCACAAGCACCAGCGCCAAACACCACCGGATCTTGTGAGAGCCCCTCCAGATATTTAGTGGTGCAGGGCGTGGACCCTGCAATTCAGTGAAGAGTGCAGATGACTATCAGAGCACCCAAAATTATCGGGTATTTACTGCACGAAGGAACAATCGGTTTTCGGTTTGAATCAGGTGAAATTAATCAATCCTGTGGGTGAAACAGACGAAGTAATCTTAAGGTTTCTGGGATTTTTTGCTTCTCCTGTTGTTGGAACGGTCTAGACGTGGGAACTTCCAAATGAAGATCCAATTCTTACAACTCAAATGAAGTCTGTGGGGGAATCGATGGCTTTGGGCCACACATTCCAAGAATCATTTCAGAAAGTTGTTCGGTCACTGGAGACAGGGCACTGTGGATGGGGTTGTGAACCAATGAAAGAGATACAATGGGATTGGGAACAACTAAAATATGTCTTAAGAGTTCCCAGTCCAAATCGAATCTATGCACTATATGCAGCCATGAAAGGAGGAATGAGCACTGAAGAGATTCATGAGTTATGTTATATTGATAGATGGTTCCTTTTTGTAGTTGTGGGAACTCCTAGATGTTGAAGGATTTCTATCTATGACAAAGCTGTTAGAACTGAGAAAAGATGATTTTTATGAAGTAAAGAAGAGGGGATTTAGTGTTAAGCAGATATCATTTGCGACTAAATCACCTGAAAAAGATGTCCATGCCTGTCGCTTAGCTTTGGGTGTAAGTCCTACATATAAAAGAGTGGATACATGTGCAGCTGAGTTAGAGGCCAATACACCCTATATGTACTCATCCTATGATGATGAATGTGAAGCAGCCCCAAGCACAAGGAAGAAAGTATTGATTCATGGAGGAGGATCTCTCAAGGAGGCTCAAAGGGCGCGCACTGCAGACTAAGCACTGAAGACAAGTCCACGAGCTATCTATCTAAATACCCAACACAACACAGAGCTTCGAATTACGAAGGAGGAGCCCACAAGAACATATCCATTGCATAACGCGTCTGAAATTTAACACAAGCCCAACACTAGGCACCCAACCATGACCTAGGGGCCATGAGCTGCACAAACAAAAATAATTTTTTTTATTATTAATAAATAAATAAATAAAAAAGAAAAAAATATATATGCAAGCCAAACGCCCAAGCGCCACCGCCATAGCAAAGTCCACAAAACAACACAACCTTTGAAACGGTTATGGAAACAACCAAGCACCTTCCATATAACAAAAATCCCTGTGCCGAACACCAAGCTATCAAGGAGGAGGAGCCCACGATGAAGCCTTTGTGCAAAACACATTTGAAAAAAATATATATATACAAGCCAACGCCCAACGCCCAAACACACAAGCGCTGAGTCGAACAAGCCACGACCAAGAGAAGAACCTGCAAGAGGCATTTTCTCTTGCACTATACGTCAAGCCGAGCGCTCAGCCAGGCCAAGACCAAACGCCCAAGCACTGAGCTGAGAAGGAAAACAATGTTTTGGAATTAGAAAATGCAGGAATGAATTCGGGTTAGGGTTTGTTTAGGGTTTGTATAGCCTTCTATATTTTTACTATTATTTTATTTTAGGTTTGGATAGCCATAAAAGAGGGAAGGGGGCACGTGGGCCTCATGCGAGGTCCCACGATGCCCCAGAGTTATTCGAGTTTTTTTTTTTTATTAATTGTTTTTATTTTTATTTAAATTAATTAAGATCCGTGTATACAGTTTTTTATATAAATATATATTAATAAAAAAAAAACTTTATATTAATAACTTTCAAAACAAATGTAATTATAAAACATAAATTAAAATATTAATATTATTTTAATTTTTTTTTATTTATTTATTTCATTTGTATATTTATTTTTACATTTGTTTTCTTTTAAATATTTACTTATTTGAATTCATTAAAATAATATAAACTTAATTGAGTTAATTAGGCTTAATTAATGTATAAGTAGAAAAATTTATAAAAGATTATTTGACTCCCCGAGAGTCGAACTCGTGACCTCCATGTAGCCTAAAGGCCCCACACATTCACGCCAACCACTACACCACGATATGGGTCTTTAATTTAATAAGAAATTTAATAATGTATAAGGGTGATTAATTTAATAAGAAATTTCAAAGTATTGCGCCCGAGGCCCAATCTCCAAGTCCACGAGCTAAGAACCAAATCCCAGCGCACAAGCACCAAGCTTCAACGCATAGCCTCAGACTCACTACATATTACGACCACAAGTCCAGAAACAATGCGTAACCACAGCGCACAAGCACTAAGCTCCAATGCCCGAAAACCACTCTACAATCCTCAAGACTCGCACCTGCAGCCACCGCGACACACAATTCAGTGCATATGTACAATGCGCCAAGGAAATCCCATGAGTCAAGCATCGAAGGATATCCTTAGACTCATTTCATTGACATTAGGTTGGAAGCCACCTTAATTATTTGTAAACGCAAATTATAAGGACTTAGAATGAGATAAGCGGGAGGGGGCTTCATGCACGCTAGAAGGGTAAGTTAGAGGAATTAGCAAGTGGGGTACAGTGCTAGCGTAGATACTAGGCGAAGGAGTCAATAGTTTTCTTAGGTGAAGAAATCAAGCTTAGATGCTTTAGCCCTAACCTAGCCACCTCCCCTAAAGAGAGTAATGTCTGTTTACAGACAAGTAAAGAAAAACTTACGCCTAACCCTATTTCTAGTTTAAGTAGCACCAATTTGAAATGTCCTTGAACTCACCCTAACAAATTTTGTGGATGCAGGTTAAATCATATAGGATGGTTAGGACTCGAGGGAATCAAGGCAGGGGAGCATCGTTGCAGGCACCACCACCACCATCACTGAAACTAGCTCTCATACTGCGCTCGTTGGAGGCCATAAATGAGAATTTAAAAGGGTGACAACTGACAAGAATCGAAGTGGAACCCCCACCATATAGAATGGGTAATCCAGAAGCGTCAAGGGATTCAGGGGGAGTAATTCCACCCAAATACATCACTCGCGAATTGCAGAAGATCAAACTTCCAGAGTTTTCCGGGGGTCGCGCCAGTGAACGTGCGGAAGCATGGTTGGAAGGCATGACAAGGTGTTTTGCCTTAAGGGACTATACGTCCAACTCAAAGGCGAAGATAACAATTTTTCAGTTAAGAGACAACGTCTTGAACTGGTGGGGCAACCTGGAAAGACAACTGCATCTTACCCCAGACATAGTATCTTGGGAAATTTTCGAGGAGAGGTTCCGAAGGAAATATCTGTCGGCTTATTATGAGGAACAACAGGTAGGGGCGTTTCATGCCTTAGTACAGGGAAACAGAACTGTAGAATAATATGAGATCAGATTTATTGAATTGGTCAAATATGTTGCATATATGGATAATGACCAACAACAGGCAGAGCGCTTCGTCTATGGATTGAACCCTAAGATAAGAGCTATGGTGCAGATGTGGAAACCGTCTTCGGTAGCAGAAGCTATGGAAAATGCATGTTATGAGGAGGAACACATGAACTTAACTGGGGGTACAAAACCGACCTTTCTGCATCGTCTTGGATTCGTAGGGAAGACCCCTAGGACATTTCCCAGGGGAGGGGGCTCAAGGCCACCTCCATATGGTAACAGAGTCGCACTAAGGATAGTAACCGCAGGGATTTCAATGGCAGCAAGTGCAGCATCTCGTTCATCACCAATGATGTAGACAGGTCCATGGTCATCTCAGGGATCAACTAGTAGGGGCAGGGGTTCCAGGGGAAGGAACTCATTTCAGAGATAGTCACATAGTGCGCAGGTTCAATATCGTGTTACCTGTTGGGGGTGCGGAGGACCCCATTACCAGCATGACTGCCTAGAGTTACAATCAGGATTCACACATAGAGAAGGAAAGGCCCCGATGGGAAAAGCAAGTAGCAGCCACCAGATTTACACAACAGTTAATAATCGCCAGGCCGGACATCAATCCACGGTGGTGGAGTCATGAAGTACGCTAAATCATAGCAACGTTAAGATTTTATTTGATTCTGGTGCTACAGATAGTTTCATTTCACCATCTGCATTAGAAAAGAGTGGGTTGGAAGCCTACGAGCATGATGACTTTAAACAAGTCGAGATGGCTTCGGGGGAAAAACAAGCGGTAGGACCTAGTGTATATAATTGTATAGTAAACCTGGGAGTGTGTACTACCAGGTTGAAGGTATACGTCACTGCTCTCAGGGTGTACAACCTAATCATTGGAATGGATTGGTTAGAAGCTCATCGAGCTTTGGTAGATTGTTTCGCAAAAAGGGTGCTCTGTGTAGACGACGAAGGAAGGCCAGTAGAGATCCAGGGTGTACAGAGAAAATTGTCATTACGCTTTATCTCAACTATGAAGGTTAAACGATGCTTGAGGCAAGGGTGTCGACTATATGTAGTGGAAGAAGTGAATGAAAGGAAGGTACCCTCATTGGATCAGTACCCGGTATTGTCAGAATTTAAGGATGTTTTTCCGAACGAGTTACCAAGGTTACCTCCTGAGAGGGAGATTGATTTTACTATTGAGCTAAAACCTGGTGCAGAACCAATTTCCAAGACCCCATATCGGATGACAGCACCAAAACTTTGTGAGTTGCAAATGTAGTTGAAGGAGTTGTTAGACTTAGGGCTAATAAGGCCCAGTGTCTCACCTTGGGGTGCACCAGTAATTTTTGTAAAGAAAAAGGATGGATCCTTACGAATGTGTATAGACTACAAGGACTTGAATCATGCTACAGTGAAAAATAGGTACCCAATGCCGCGAATAGATGACCTCTTCGACCAGATGAAAGGAGCAACGATATTCTCAAAGATCGATTTGTGATCAGGGTATCATCAGTTAAGGATTAAGGAAGGCGATATCCCAAAAACTTTCTTTCGAACTCGGTTTGGACATTACGAGTTTGTCGTAGTACCTTTTGGATTGACCAATGTGCCAACAGTATTGATGAGCCTCATGAACGACGTATTCCAGAAATACTTAGACCGTTTTGTACAAGTCTTCCTAGATGACATCCTCATCTATTCCAAGAATGAAAGAGAACATGAGGAACACTTATGAGTAGTGTTGTCCTGCCTTAGAGTGAACAAATTGTATGGGAAGTTGTCGAAATGTTCCTTCTTCCAGAAAGAGATCCACTATTTAGGTCATATCATTTCCAGTGAAGGAATCTCTGTGGACCCAAAAAAGGTAAAGGCCATTATGGAGTGGCCAGTGCCAAAAAATGCCCATGAGGTGAGAAGCTTCATGGGGCTAGCAGGTTATTATCGAAGATTTGTGGAAGGATTCTCAAAAATAGCGAAATCCATCACCACTTTACAGTGCAAGGGGGTCAAGTATGAATGGACGGAAGAATGTGATAGTGCATTCATCGATCTTAAGAGGTTACTAACTAGTGCGCCAATTCTACGAGTACCGGATATGGAGAAGGACTTCACAGTCTGCACGGATGCCTCGAAGCAAGGTTTGGGGGCCATGCTAATGCAGGATGGAGGAGTGATAGCTTATGCGTCAAGGAAGTTAAAGAAACAAGAAGAGATATACGCGACTCATGATTTAGAGTTGGAAGCTGTAATGCTAGATATGAAACTTTGGAGGCACTATCTTGTGGGGAAAAACTTTGAGCTGAAAATGGACCATCAAAATTTAAAACATCTCTTCACTCAAAGGGATCTGAATGCCAGGAAAAGGTGATGGAGTGAGTTTATGAGTGAGTACGATTTTGGTATTTCATACATCAAGGGAAAGGAAAATGTGGTCGTAGATGCCTTGAGTAGGAGACCACGTGTCTTCTCCTTGGTACCCTTAAAGGTCAATCTGAGGGAACGTGTGTTGACACAAATCCAAGGAGACAATTGGTATTTAAAAGTTACTTCAAACCTCCAGAGTGGGAGGCAATTAGATCCAAAGTATGAAGGATATAGTCTGGAAGCAAACAGACTGTTAAGATATCAAGGAAGGATGTACATCCCTGAAGATGGGGATATTCGAAGCATCATACTGAAGGAAGCCCATAGAGCACTTTATTGTGCGCATCCGAGTGTGAAGAAGATGTACGCAGACATGAGGAAGCTCTTCTTCTGGGTAGGCATGAAGCGTGATGTAGTCCATTTCATCGCCAAATGCCTAGAGTGTCAACAAGTGAAAGCCGACCACCATCACCCGGTAGGCCTTCTACAACCACATGATGTTCCTATGTCCAAGTGGGAAGTCATCTCTATGGATTTTGTTGTGGGGTTACCACTCACATCTCATAGACACAATGCCATTCTTGTGATAGTGGATAAGTTAAACAAGAGTGCTCATTTTGTTCTGGTTAGAGACACTTACGATGTCACTGATGTGGCACGTGTGTTTGTAAGCGAGGTTATCCGTTTGCACGGGATACCTAAGAAGATCATTTCAGATAGGGACTCTAGATTCACTTCTAGGTTTTGGACAAGTTTGCAGTCAACGTTGGGGACTCAGTTGAACTTAAGCACAACTTATCATCCTGAAACAGATGGGAAAACTGAGAGAGTAAATCAAGTCATAGAAGACATGCTCAGGATGTATGTCATGGATAATCAAACCCAGTGGGAGAAGTACCTACCTTTGGTAGAATTTGCCTACAATAACAATTTTCATAGCTCCATCAGAATGCCACCCTACGAAGCTCTGTATGGAAGGCCATGCAGAAAATCGTTGAGTTGGGATAGATTAGAAGATCGAGTAACAGTTGGGCCAGAATTGATTCAAGAGATGGAGGAACAGGTGATTCATATTAGGCAGAGACTAAAGGAAGCACAGGATAGGCAGAAAAGTTATGCGGATACACACAGGACCAATAGAAGTTATGAGGTGGGAGACCAGGTTTTCATTTGTATCAGGCCTAATAAGAGTACCATACAATTCGGGAAGGGGACAAAGTTGTCACCTCGATTTATAGGACCGTTCAGAATCCAAGAGAAAATTGGACCCGTTGCCTATCGTCTTGTACTACCACCCCACTTGCATAAAACTCATAATGTTTTTCATGTATCTGTTTTACGTCATTATGTTGCTGATGAATCACATAAACTAAATTGGAAGGAATTGCAGGTATCAGACGTGGGAACCCTCACGGTAGAACCGTTACGCATATTTGACCGTAGATTCTGATAGCTCAGGAACCATTTGGTAGACCAAGTTAAGGTCCAATGGTACAAGTATAGTCCATTATCTGCTACTTGGGAAGACACTGAGACATTATGACGAGACTATCCCTCACTTTTTTGACCACCTCGAGTATATGTTTCTCGAAGGTTGGGTGTATGTAACACCACCTTTTGACTTAGACAACCAGGATTACCTAAGGCCTACTTATATTATTTTCTCTTCACAGTGAAACTATTAAATGATACACTTAAACTTTTAAGACATATGAACCGTTATGAATGTTTAAATGTTATTGATGATGATGAATATAATGCGATCTACTATGTGAATGCAAATTTTATGAATGTTTAAATGTTATTGATGATGATGAATATAATGCGATCTACACTGTGAATGTAAATTTTACGAATGTTTAAATGTTATTAATGATGATGTATATGATTCGACATATTGTGAGAATGTAAATTTTATGAATGTTTAAATGTTATTGATGATGTTGGATATGATGCAATCTATTTGGTAAATGATAATTTTATGAATGGGTGTCGAAAATGAATTATGGGATATTATGAGATCTATTTCTAACTTGAAAACTTGATGTTAAGTTGTTGGTACACGGATACCGAATTGAAATGATGATTGCATGCAATTACATGATGATAATGCATAGAAATGTATGAGTTTGTGTTACGGACTAATCTGCAGGTTATGGGCTATGAAATAGCCAAGGGAGGATAATGATGAAAGTGAATGTCATGACCACTAGCCGAGAAACATTATGGTACGAATATTTGTATGTGAAATTATATTGGTTTGGATGAATTGCTATGATATATGGACCAGTGCAGGATTTCAAGTGATGAGACTGCCCAAAATCGAATAAACGATGACAAAACTCCCAGCAACATGGTGCCACTGTATATTCCATTGTAGGGTGTGGACCCTAGTTATGATTAGGAGGGGTGGAGGCATTTCCCACTGTGTATCCTCCGAAACCTGAAGTCATGGGAGGACGGTGTTAGCTCACGCTCCCCAAGACGTGTGATGATGACTGTCAGTTTCCTGCTGGGGAAGCTTGGTCGAGATAGTGACACTTTTACTTACGGGTTCTATTTGGAGTTAGGTCAATATAGTTGATGCTCCAATATAGTCCAGTAGAGGAAGGATAGGAATGAAGATGGAAGTAAGTTAGGGAGGAAGGATGAGTAGAAATAGTTGAGAAACTATGGAGATTTGTCTGATGGTGGAATTTAATGTTTTCCCTTCTAAAAGAAAATGTGTATATATGAATATTCATAATTTACGTAACTAAACCTTAGTTGTCTAAATAAAATTGTTGAACTGGATAATCGTAATTAAAGGATTTCACAAACATTTGATTGGTTATTGTCTTTTATAAAAGACTAGTCTTGATTGATTGGATTGGATGCATACATAAATTACTATAAGGGTGATAGTTATTGATTATTAGTACATGCACGAGACTTGTGTGTACTAGCTACACATGCATTTCTTGTACATGTACACTAGTATGTATGAGTTTTCGTGACTACTTACTATTACTAATAGTGTCGGTTAATTGTTTTGAATGTGTGAACCATGTTTCTTTTCCTTTGTACCATGAGATACCTTAATGTAACACCCTGTTTCCCCCAGTCTGTAAAAATAACTATACTGGCCAAGTATTGTGGAAAACTAAAAAATGTGAATGTGTGATGTAAATAGACCTTGTGAAAAAGGTCGATGAATGTGAATAATATTATTAATATATATTGCAGGACTGCTGAGAGGAGAATATGATGAAAAAGAGACCACGATGGCTGGATAAAGGTGGTGGAAGGCACCTGGAATGGTGGCGTTCAGTTCCACCGAAAACCAATACCATATTTGGTCTTCACTGGCCCGAAGAACCAAGAGCGGCTCACTGGCCCAAAATTAATTACTCGCAGGTTGGTAGGTGGATGGCTCCTCATGCATAATGAGGGATGGGGGTAAAAACCGCCCATCCGTGGGGTCCTGACACCTGACCACCACTAGGGAGATCGTGCCACATGCAACCTCGCCGGAAAGGAAAAAGGCAGGAGGAGTGTGCGATCACGGGCAGACGCGAGGGAGGAACAAATATGGAAAATTATGCAGAGTGAGTGATAGTGGAGAAGAAGGAGAGTAACCTTCATTCTCGGTCACTGGCAGACAAAGACATAGTCTCGCAGTATCGTGGTCTCAGCAGTTGCGTCACCTCTGGTGTTATTCTGATAAGTGTTTTGTCTCTAGCATCTTGAAATATATATATATATATATATATATATATTGACATTTATGCTCATAAGCTGTGAAATTGTGAATGATTTCAATGCAAGAATGTCCATATGGTGTTTTGGTTAGTACTGGTAGTTGCATGTTTATAATGGAAAGACTACGTATGACTTATGTTTTCATAAATCACTATTTATATGCATACTGATCTATTTTAGACTTCACGTCTGGTTCTCGAGAGAGAGATACCCTTATCTGCCTCAGATAGTACCCTGGGTGAACCTCCCCATAGAGATACCCTCCTTGAAAAGCCCATAAAGAATCCTGGAAAGAGGATGTGAAGGCGCAAGGCATTAGTAACCCTGCACGAGGAGGAATGATCCTCTTGAAATCCCGAGATGGCTGTGTAGGGATAAGTATCGTGTGACGGGCGAGATCCTGTCGGAAGATCTGCGGTCAGTCATGGCTGTTAGATTGGAAGGAGAAGAGGGGGCGTTAAATGCCTCAACCCCTCTCCTTTGTTTTCACGAGTAGCGTAGAGATCGATACCCACTCAAGTCCTAGACTTGATGAAGGAGAGCAATAGATGTGTTGAAGACTCTTTTAAGAGTCAAACCCAGGAGAAAGAGTGGAAAGCTCCCAAGTCCCTCATAGTTGACGAAGCTTAGGACAGATAGCACCTGGTCAGATGCGCAGACCCTGTAGTAATTCATAGAGGTCGAGGAAATCTTTCACGAAGTCAGAGTAGGGAAGCCTGGGAGGGATAGTGCCATTTTGTGCATGGAGCCATAACTGTGAAGGTCGCAGAGGAGAAGCAAAGGTCGAGACCTTTAATACTTAAGAAATCTTCCAAGGAGAAGAAAGAGAAGTGCATGCTCAAGGAAGAGCTACAACTGTCGTTAGATTAGCTGGAGCGAAATAGATCTGGGTCATAGAAAATGTACGTCCAGACGTGCGCAGAAGAGAAAAGAAACAAATGACAGAGACACTTCGAGATAGAAGTGGTGAACAACCGATAATCGTTGGATCTTGCAGAGTTGCAAGGCGATTAGGGTTGGGTGCTTCAACCCACGAAGTCGCGAGAGGATCAGGACCATCCATCCGAGGAGGATAGGTGGCAGAGATCCAGGGATCTTGCGAACTTGGTGGTTTGCAAGGTAAGAGCCCAAAGGTTGGGTGCTCCAAGTCACGAGTGGCGAAGTCGTGAGAGGATCAGGACCGTCCATCCAAGGAGGACAGGTGGCAGAGATCCAGGGATCTCGTGAACTCGAAGGTTCGCAAGGTAAGAGCCCAAAGGTTGGGTGCTCCAAGTCGTGAGTGGAAAAGTCACGAGAGGATCAGGATCGTCCATCCAAGGAGGACAGGTGGCAGAGATCTATGGATCTCGTGAACTCAGAGGTTCGCAAGGTAAGAGCCCAAAGGTTGGGTGATCCAAGTCTTGAGTGGTGAAGTCACGAGAGGATCCAGACCGTCCATCCTAGGAGAACACGTGGAAAAACTTCAAGGTGGGGCCCACGTGATTGACGGGTAGACACACGTCGCCTGGAGAAGGGAGTCAATGCTCCATTGAATTCTCACGTCTTGGGGATTCATGCGATAAGAGCATGAGAGCTCAACCCTTGGACTTGTGAAGTCACGAGTAGCAAGAACGCAAGAGGGAAAATTAAATATTGCTTCTCGGGGGTTCGTGAAGGGAAGGTGCCAAGATTCGATGCTACAACTCGCGAAGTGGCGAGTTGAGAGCAGTGCAAGAGGAAGGTCAACCTTTGCTGACTTTCAAGTCTCGGAGGATCGCATAAGAAAGGAACAAGAGTTTAACCGTTGAACTCACGAAGCGACGAATAACGAGAAGAGCTAGCGTTTAGCCTAGCCAGCGGTCACGTGTAGAGGACGCTGACAGAAGGAAGCTATACCCATTTCGTGATCTCAGGTATCGGTGATTGGTGAAGAAAATTCGAGCATCTTCGACTCACAACTCGCGAAGTCGTGAGTTGTGAAAGGCGCTTGCATTTAGGCGCATATGTGGTCCTATCGAAATAGGGACGACTTTATTACTAACTTTTTTCAATCCTCCTAGGAAACAATTGGTAAAGATGGTTGTGAAATAATGGAAGTCTCAAGAAGAGTTGGGGGAGTCGCCAAAACTCTCATTACCACTTTTCTTACAATCATCCCCAAAGAAGGTGAAGCATCATCGGCCAATAAATTCAATCCCATCTCTCTTTACAATGTCATCTTCAAAATCATTACCAAGGTCTTTGCTAATCATCTAAAACCCAACATGAGCCAAGTTCATCTTGCAAGAGTAGGGAGCATACATTAAGGGTAGGTAAATTCTAGATGAATCAAAATGCTTGAGGCTTTTGGTTCGCAACAATACAAATTGTTAAGGCCATGGTTTCAAACAAGTTGTAATTTTGATCCCAGAAATAAAAAATGAGTGTTATTGTTGGTGCCACTTTTCGATTCAGGGTTGATTTTAAGGTTCTTATTGGAAAAATTACGAGGTTGTTAAGAACATGATTGTTACAAGTGGTAAATTTAACCTCCCCCACCCCCAACCTCCAAAAAAGGGTGTTATCGGTAGCACCCCTTTTCAAAACAAGGGTAAAAATTGTGACTAAATGTGACCTATAAAAAAAAAATATAACTTTGGAGGGTTCTTGTTAAGTCGGTAATTGTGTCTATGAGTACAATATCCTTAGTTGAAGTTGAAGGAGTAGTCAAAGATATGGATATAAGTAAGGCACCATGTTTGGACAACTTCATTTCTAACTTTTTTCAATCCTACTAGCAAACAGTTGGTAAAGATGGTTGTGAAATAATGGAAATCTCAAGAAGAGTTAGGGGAGTCCCCGAAACTCTCATTACCACTTTTCTTACTATCATCCCCAAATAAGGTGAAGCATCATTGACCAATAAATTCAATCCCATCTCTCTTTACAATGTCATCTTCAAAATCATTTCCAACGTCTTTTTTAATCGTCTAAAACCCAACATGAGCCAAGTTCATCTTGCAAGAGTAGGGAGCATACATTAAGGGTAGGTAAATTATAGATGAATCATTATGGTGCACAAGATTATACACCTTATAAAATCCAACAAGTACCCTGCTATGATGATTAAACTAGACATGTCAAAAGCACTTGAAGGGTTAAATTGAACCTTCACAGTCAAAATGTTGGAGGTCTTTGGTTCTCAACAACTTGGATTTGTTGGATTAAAAATATAGTGTCCTTTTCTTTTTTCTCTATTATTTGTAATGGAGTTCCCTTTGCCTCCTTCAGTCTCTCAAGAGGAATTTTCCAAGGTGGTCCCCTCTCCCCCTTCATTTTCCTCCTCATGGAAAAAGGTCTAAGTCGCTTCTTAAAGGTAGATACTAATCAAGGTTCACACAAATGCTTGAAGCTTTCCCCTCACAGTCAACCCTCTCCCATCTACAATTTGTTGATGACATTATGCCACCAAGTGCTATCAAATACAAAGAAGCCAATGAGATTAAGCACATTTTAGACACATTTCTCCTTTCCATTGGGAAATAAATTAACAATGGAAAATATCAAGGTTTATTTTTTAACACCAACCGAAGAATCCATGATAATATCCTTCATATTTTGGTATTTTGAAGGGGCTAAATCCCATCCAAATGATGAATAGAGTCCTAGGAAGAAAAATTTGGTGTTGAAGGCTTAAAAGTGGAAATACTCTATGTGGAACGTTTTGAGCAGATAAATATTCCTTTGGAAAAGAAGAGGATTCCCTAATTATAATGGTTAATCTCATTGTAGGGTGTCTCATTTGTAATAATACATGGAAGAACAAATATCTTGTATAGTGACATAGTTTCATGGAAGTTAAGGTTATGGGAAGATTCACAGTAAGAAAATAAGAGAATAGGAGATGATCACACCCTCCAACTAGCCCACATTTCTTTAAAGAAACAAACCACCATTTTATTCAAGGATATTGAGACAACAATCCAAACACTTAGGAAGGTCATACAAACTGTCTCTATGGCATACTTAGAAACCAAGAGCGACATGATGGGAAAATGAAATCTTAGATGATAGTGAAGTCCAAATCAAGGAAATCATGCAAAATGGGAAAATCAAAATTTGCATAGGAAAACATATACTCTATTGTGGATATCAAGGATATGTATCCTGAATAGTTAAATAAGAATACTACCTAGATCTCCGTGGGGAGGAGACCACTCATTAGAAACTATAAGATAGTATTTGGCACCCAACACTTTGGGTGAAAAATGAAACCTTTCACTGGTTAGTGGCACACAAGAAGTTGCTCACTTGGGATAAGTTGACATGAAAAGGTTATTAGGGACCTATTCAATGTTGTATGCATGAACAAGAAGAGGAAACAATGAAACATCTCTTCATCCACTACATGGTTTCTACCTCTCTCTAGAATAAAGGTTACATAAACTTTCGAAAATTAGACAAGAACATGCAAGACCTTATAACAACCTTAGAATATTGGAGGAAAGAAATATTTACCTACCTGATCATAAAAAAAATCTAGATCCTCCTACTAGGATTCATAAAAATGTCGATATCCAAATTGAAGCAATGCCGATATCCAAACTGAAGAAATGGAACAAAGAGGGATTTGGTAATATCTTTCAAGACAAGTAGCAATAAGAGAAGAAATGGCCACCCTCCAAAAGGAGAGCATGGAAAGAGGCATGTTGGAGGGTGCTCCCTACAAGAATCTAAGCTATGGGAAAGCATTGACACCAAAAATAAATAGGAAGAATGTCGCTAGAAGTAAAAGTCTAGGGAAATATGGTTGAGGGATGGGGAAAAAAGCATGCAATTCTTTCATCATATCACTAGAAACCACAAAAACATCTCCATCCTCAAGGATGAGAAAGGCAACAAAGTAGAAGAATATAGTGATATAGAAAGAGAGCTTGGGAACTATTTCAATAATCTTCTCTCTAAATTGGCTAAAGATTGAAGCTAGACAATTGACACCATTACCATTCACATACCTATCATAGTTTTTTATGAGAAACAATGATTTCCTTATTAACATAGTTACCAATTTGATGAGAACTGTGACCTGAAAACGAGAACTCTAGCTCTAAACCCCCATAATTTTGGGTCGAAAACACCAAAATCAATCCTTACTTTGAAAAGTGGTTCTATCAATAACATCTTTTTTTTGGTCCCGGGGGGGGAGGGGGGAGGGGGTTAAAATTACCACCTTTTGCAACCATGTCCTTAACAACCTTGTAATGTTGTCAATAAGAACCTTAAAATCAACTCTCGAATTGAAAAGTGACAGTCCTAGTAGAACCCCCTTTTTTGGGGGTCAAAATTGCAACATCTTCAAAACCCATGACCTTGACAATTGGTACCCTTCTAACCAAAGTCTTAAAATCAACCTTCAAATTGAAAAGAGATGCTATTGCTAGCACTCCCATCACCCCCTTTTTTTTGAGCTTGCAATATTTTGGAAACCATGGCCTAAAATCCCAATGCCATTGCAAGCAAAATTATAAAAAAGGAAATAAAGGGAAAATAAAGAGAAATAAATGAAAAAAAAAATGAGGAAACACCCCAAAACGAGGGGAAAACACATAGTTTTTCTAATAAAAAAGTAACTTAAAAAAAACATTTTAAATAATTATATAAAAATAAAAATAAACATAAACATTTATAAAAAAACCTACTCACTCTCCTACTTTTGTTTAAGAAAAAACACCTAAAAAATAATTAAAAAAAATAAAAATAAATAATTAACCACATTTAAAACAAATTGTTTCTGAGTCTGTGTGTGTGTACATGTGTGTTCTTACAATGTTTTTCTTAATTTTTTTTATAAAACTTGTTTTAAATGTGGGTTTAAAAAAGCAATTTAGGTATTTTTTCTTAAAAAAAATAGCAAGACGGTAGGAAGGTATTTTTTAAGCTATTTTTTTATTGGAAAAAACATGCTCTTTCCCCTTGTTTTTTTTTTTATTTTTTCATTTTTTTTACCATTTCTTTCTCTCTATATTTATTTATTTATTGAGTTTTTTCTTCTTGTTTTATAGCTTTGTTTGCAACGACACTAGGCCTTTAGGTCATAGCTTAAAAAATGTTTCAATTTTAAGTCCGAAAAAATAAAAGGTGATGGGTGTGGGTGCTATTGGTAGCACCTCTTTTGATTCTAGGGTTGATTTCAAGATTTTGGTTGCAAGGGTACCGGTTGTCAAGGTCATGGGTTTCAAAGAAGTTGCAATTTTGACCTTGAAAAAAATGGAGGGTGCTACTGGAAGTGCCACTTCTCGCTTCAAGTCTTGATTTTAAGCTTTTGGTTGCAACAATACACTCCGTTAAGGCCATGGTTTCAAACAAGTTGTAATTTTGATCCCGAAAAAACAATGAGTGTTATTGTTGGTGCCACTTTTCGATTCAGGGTTGATTTTAAGGTTCTTGTTGGAAACATTATGAGGTTGTTAAGAGAATGGTTGTGAAAAGTGGTAAATTTAACCTCCTCCACCCTCCAAAAAAGGGTGTTATTGGTAGCACCTATCTTCAAAACAAGGGTAAAAATTGTGACTAAATGTGACCTAAAAAAAAGATAATTCTTGAGGGTTCTTGTTAAGTCGGTAACTGTGTATATGAGTAGGATATCCTTAGTTGAAGTTGAAGGAGTGGTCAAATATATGGCTACAAGTAAGGCACCATGTTGGGACAACTTCATTGCTAAAAAATTTCAATCCTACTAGTAAACAGTTGGTAAGAAGTCACAAGAAGAGTTGGGGGAGTCCTCGGAACTCTCATTACCACTTTTCTTACTATCATCCCCAAATAAGGTGAAGCATCATTGACCAATAAATTCAATCCCATCTCTCTTTACAATGTCATCTTCAAAATCATTGCCAAGGTCTTTGCTAATCATCTAAAACCCAACATGAGCCAAGTTCATCTTGCAAGAGTAGGGAGCATATATTAAGGGTAGGTAAATTCTAGATGAATCATTATGGTGCAAAATATTATACACCTTATAAAATCCAACAAGTTCCATACTATGATGATTAAAATAGACATGTCAAAATCACTTGAAGGTTTAAATTGAACTTTCACGGTCAAAATGCTTGAGGCCTTTGGTTCTCAACAACTTGGATTTGTCAGATTAAAAATGCAATGTCCTTTTATTTCTTCTCTATTATTTGTAATGGAGTTCCCTTTGCCTCATTCAGTCTCTCAAGAGGAATTTTCCAAGGTGGTGCCCACTCCCCATTCCTTTTCCTCCTCATGGAAAAAGGTCTAAGTTGCTTCTTAAAGGTATATACTAATCAAGGTTCATTCAAATGCTTGAAGCTTCCCCCTCACAGTGAACCCTCTCCCATCTACAATATATTGACATTATACTACCAGGTGCCATCAACTACAAAGAAGCCAATGAGATTAAGCACATTTTAGACACCTTTCTCTTTGCCCTTGGGAAATAGATTAACAATGGAAAATATCAGGTTTTATTGTTTAACACTAACCAAAGCATCCATGATAATATCCTTCGGATTTTGGGCTTTCGAAGGGGATAAATCCAATCCAAATGATGAATAGGGTCCTAGGAAGAAATATTTGGTGGTGAATGCTTAAAAGTGGCAATGCTTTATGGGGAAAGTTTTGAGGGAGAAATATGCCTTTGGAAAAGAAGAGGATTCCCTAATTATAATGGCTAATCCCATTGTAGGGTGTCTCATTTGGAATAATACATGGAAGATAAAATATATTGTATAGTGCCATAGTTTCATGGAAGTTAAGGTTATGGGAAGATTCACAGAAAGAAAATAAGAGAATAGGATATTATCACACCCTCCAACTAGCCCACAATCCTTTAAAGAAACAAACCATCATATTATTAAGGGATATTGAGACAACAATCCAAACACTTAGGAAGGTCATCCAAACCATCTCTATGACATACTTAGAAACCAAGAGCGACATGATGGACAAGTGAAATCTTAGATGATAGTGAAGTCCAAATCTCGGAAATCATGCAAAATGGGAAAATCAATTTTTCCATAGGAAAACATATACTATATTGGGGATATCAAGGATGTGTATCCTGAATAGTCAAAGAATAATACTACCTAGATCTCTGTGGGGAGGAGTCCACTCATCATAAACTCTTAGACAATATTTGGCACCCAACACTTTGGGTGAAAATTGCAACCTTTATCTGGTTAGTGGCACACAAGAAGTTGCTCACTTGGGACAAGTTGACATGCAAAGGTTATTAGGGACATATTCGATGTCATATGCATGAAAAAGAAGAGGAAACAATGAAACATGTCTTCAACCACTACAAGGTTGCTACCTCTCTCTAGTATAAAAGTGCCATAAACTTTCAAAAAATAGACAAGAACATGCAAGACCTTATAACAAACTTAGAAGATTGTAGGAAAGAACTATTTACCTACCTGATCATCAAAAAAATCTAGATCCTCCTACTAGGATTCATCCTATAGATAATGTAGAAATAATGCAATCATAGAGGCTTCCACAATCAGAAATGAGACATTAAAGATCTCTGGGTAATCAAAGAAAATATTGCAAGGAGTCCATTCAAACTATGATATGGATAGATGAAGATAAAAAAAATGTTCAAAACCATAGAATAAAATTCTCATAGACTAAAGTTAAAAGAACAAATATAGGTGAGATTCTCCCATCGAATCATGTTACCACTCATAACAAATCCTCTTCAGATATTTGGCAACCCCCTATGAGGAACAGAGTCATGCTCAACTCTGATGGAGCCTCCAAGAGAAACCTAGGTCCCACTTGTATAGGAGGTATCTTGAGAGATGACAAATGATCCATCCTTCGCCTTTGTGGTAGATATATGAGACATGTCACCAATAAACTCTATTGAATTGCATGTTGTCAAAAAATCAACTCAACTGGTGAAAATAGATAATTTCAAGGACATAGTCATTGAGGGGGACTCTTTATTTCTCATTAATACCATCACAAAATTCATTAATGTCTCCATTGCAAGAGAAGTCTCTACTAGCTGAAATTTCTCAGCATGGATTCTAGCCATAGACAAAGACATAAAAAAATTGAAGTTATCTAGCCTTGAGATGTCAAAAGATCATCAAATCCACTGGTTGATTGCTTGGCTAATGAAGGACTCTCCAGAAGATCAATAGATCTTGATATCAACTATAAGGACTTGTAGAATAGCATCCTTAAAATAGGATGTCTAAAAATCTCTCAAGAGGACATTAACCACTTGGATGAGGTGGAGGGACACATGGTAATTGCGATATCATGGTAGAAACTAATGATATACAGGGATAGGACCACCAACATGAGGTGGGTAACTCAACAAGACAAGGGGAGGTCAGTACGAGCACACTAATCATTGATGCATAACATACAAATCGAGAGAGGAATGCTATCATGGGAGATGCTAGCATCTAGGGTAGAGAGGGTAGTGTATTATTTCTTTCCAAAATGGATGGGAGGGACTTCATAACTCTCCACTTAAAAGGTCGGACCACCCTACTCCACTTCCTTGAGGAGCATAGAGTTGATGAGAACACTGGTGCCAAACCTAGGGGAATGGAGTATGTTATTCCTCTACATATTTTTTATGCATATGGCCTCAAGGATGAATTTGAAGATTCAGAGGAAACTCCTCCCAAAAGACAAGGAAAAGGAAGGCACAAAAAAATCCTAGTCTCGAAGGTAGAGGACTATAGATTCTCTATGCACTCATAGACAACAATCAAAATCTGTGTGCCTAGTGAATGGATTTCCCTCCATGTGCAAGGCCTGCACCATGCAAAAGTTGTGCACCTTGGAAGAAAGTTTTTGTTAAAGAAGGAGAAATCCCCACAACTATATGACTAGCAAGGAGTTGGAGAAAATTGTGTTGGACACCAATATGTCCCACAATAGGGTCATGTTATACACACAAATGGTAGAAATATATTGGCATACTAAAGAGATGATAGCTTGCAATATGGATAGGTAATCAAAGTAGGAAAATCATATACTGGAGTATAATATGGACATCCTTCAACTTTTGGATGATAAATATGACTCCCTTCTGGATGCAATTCAAGGCTCAACCATTGGACATGATGGATCAAATTGTGGACATGCTTAGGAAGAATAAACAATGGAAAAGGAGAAGTCTAAATTCCAATATGGAAACACCCCACAATGCCCCCTCTCTTTTGAGGAGGAAGAGGCTAAGCCATGAGTTCTCTTAATTCCCTCTCATGTTTTTTTGGTTTATACATTATAATGCTTTTCATATCATGTTTAGATTTGGGCATAGTTCTTTCTATTCAGTTTCAAGGGGAATAGGCCTATCCCATGCAACTTTCATTAAATAAATGTATATGCTCTATTAACATCAAAAATTCCCAAATTGGTTGATTTCGGTCCTTTTTATTTGAATGATTATATAACTATTTGAATTAGTATATATGTTGTCTCAAACCCTTTTTGTTTGAATTTTAAAATAGGATTCACAAGAATCATTAGACACCTTGAGGATACATGTTTTCTTGTTAACTATTTGAGAGGTTAACCAAGTCCCACCTCTAAATATGATTGTAATTTCCATTGTATATATGAATAGATAAAACTACTCTTACAAAGGAAAAAACATATTTAAAATAATTTCTAGATGAAATGCAAAGTGTAAATTTCGACCAAAAAAACAAAAAATATCGTTAAAATTTTAAAACCCACGACATGCATTTTATTCTTTACTTCATATTATTCACAACTATAAATATTAAAATGACGATATCATTAATTTTAACACACACACACACACACACGTATGCTTGTTAATTGGAGTTTAGTTCAAGTGGTTTTTTTTAAACAAAAGTTGGGAGATTTTTATATTAATAAAAGTTGCAGCATAGCACACAACGAAGTTACATCAAAAGTTTGATACAAAATTTTATCAAAGTCCAAAAATGATATTTAAATAGCAAAGGGAATGATAGCTTGTTGCTTCCTCCATTACAACATTTTTAGGATTTGAGTCAAGCTTGATTATTTCCTTGGCCTTTGGAAACTAATGAACTATTTCCTCCTCCTTCTAGCATTTACAATTTGAATTTACTGATTGAACCTAGTTAGATGTCCCAAATTGTTCCCCTTTTATCAAGTTGGTTACCAAGTTTCTAAGCATATTAATCTCAACCTCCAATATATAAATCTATCATTTAAGTTGGACCAAAGTTCCCATAAGTAATGCACTTAAAGAATAAACTTGATGATCAATTTTTGATAATTTGACTCAAGCAAAGATAATTGAAGTTTTATTTCCATGAATAGACTCTTCATAAGACCTTAGACTCCTTATGATCTCCTACAACTCATGATAATATATCAACAACCTATAAGAGTCTGAATATCATGTAGGTAGCAAGAGATGATGCCCTTCTTTCCTCCCAAGCTTGCTCTTTGTTTTCCCTTCCCTTAGAGAACAAGAGAAAAATGTGTAGATTGTGAATGTGCACAAGCCACCAAAGGAATCCCCAAATGCATGGACAGAGAATATAGAGTACAAAAGGGAACAAATTTCAAACCAAAGGACAAAAAGAACCTAAGAGGAGGAATATCCTCCAAACAAAGTGATAGAGAAGATTCTTGTAAATTATGAATGACCTAAAGAGAATTCAAATTAACAATATTAACAAAATCAATGCTAGCTTCCATAAACTTAGACCTAACTTCAAGTAATTTATTTTCCAACAAGCCAAGCATAAACCTCCCAAGAGCATAATCATAAACAATGGTAAAACTTTAGAGCATTAAGTCATCCCTTATCTATACCAGAAAAATATTGAGGAAGATACTTACTAGAGTACCAAGAGACAATTGGAGTCAGTTGCACTAGAAGCACTATGAGAGCAAATCCTAATCCTGAAACCAATTGTCACCATCACATAATCCTATTTCGATGAGCTATTATCCCACTAGAGCAAGGGAAATAATATTTGCTTGGTTTAAAATCATGAGAGCCTACCTCTAAATTCATTCGATGGAGAGTGTGTAGTTCGATCACATTAATCGTTTCATGGTTCTCCAAGGTTTTCTTACAAGGATCCATGTGACTCCATAAATGAGTGATACATGCCATGATTTCCAACATTGATTATGGGATGGGGTGATAAGAAAATTTTCCATTCACATTAATGTCGCCAATTTTTAATCCTATGGCTTGGTTGGCCAAACGATCAACCAAGCTATTATTTCTCTTAGCATATGATAGAATTTAATAGAAGATATCATTTTTGCTTCTTGCCTTACTTGAATGATCATTAATTGTAAAAGATAGTCATCTAGGGTGGAATTCTTAACCATAGGACTGATAATCACTTTTGAAACCCCAATCACAATTTATTCGTTAAAATTGTTTGTTATCATCAATCCTTGAAGAAAGGTGTGGGAATTTGCATTGTTATTTGAAGGAATAACAAGACTCCAAGCATATGATGTTTCAATTATACCTTTGGGGCTTGTGATAACTCCTCTCACACCTACCACCCCAATGTAGTTCAATGTAGTTCAAGTGGTTGTAAGGTAAAATTATTAACCTTCTTGCATGGGTTAAGATAATGAATAGGGCAACAATATATAATATTTGTTTTTGTAAATATGGATTTCTCATTTTATTTTTCTATATAGTAATCAATGTACATATCAGGTTTTTCTCTTTCATATATATAAATATTCATATTTGACTAACATATAACATTATTATTATTTGTTATAAGTATTATATTTTTTTAAACCTACTTATAATCATTACCCAAATATTTGAGAATATCTCCATCATAGTAAGTTGTAAAGCACCAAAAATATTTTCATCAATATTTTATAAAGTAAATAACACTTACCTTATATTTTATATTAATAATACTTTCACTAATATACATCTTAATATAACCTATTTTTAATAAACACACTAGTAAAATATTCGTATATAATATTATAATTAAAATTAATTAAAAATTATGTAAAACATATAATATTATAATTGAAATTAATTTAAAATGGTTTAAAAAATATAATATTATTAATATAAATATAATTTTGAGTTGAAAGTGTTGTCACCTTCAAAGAAACATACTTGCGAGAGACCCAATTTTACACTTTTGCACTTCATAAAACTGAATACGTATGTTTACATAATCACAAGTTACGTATGTTTAGAGTGGCCACATTGTTTCCAAACATGGTCCTAGATTCAAAGTCTGATGCCCTCTTTAAACCAGTGGACAAGGAAGAATTGAAGAAAGTCTTATCAAATTTTAAAGTGGATAAGAGTACATTGTTTCCAAACATGGTTCTAGATTCAAAGTCTGATGCCCTCTTTAAACCAGTGGACAAGGAAGAATTGAAGAAAGTTTTAGCAAATTTTAAAATGGATAAGAGTATAGGCTTGGACGGCTGGACAATGGAGTTTTTTAAGCATTTTTTTGAATTAGTTGGAGAAGATATTCTAGAAATGATTGAAGAATCTAGAACAAAGGGTTTTATTTTGGGAGCACTAAATTCAACTTTTATTACTTTAATTCCAAAAGTGAACAAGCCTCGTCATTTTGGAGATATAGACCGATCTCTCTGTGTAACCTTTGTTACAAGATCATCTTAAAGATCGTAGCCAATTAGATCAAACCGATCCTCTCTAGATCGCTTTCAAAAGAGCAGTTGGGCTTCTTACAGGGAAGGCAGATTCAAGATGTTATAGGTACAGTCCATGAATGTATCCACAATATTATTCAGAAGAAATCAAAGTCGTTTATTTTAAAGTTGGATCTTCAAAAAGCTTATGACTGCGTTAATTGGGACCTATTGCGCATTATTCTCCTTCAAATTGGACTGGACCTAAATATGACTAATTGGATTATGAGTTGTGTAGTCTCTACCTCTTATTCGGTCTTGATTAATGGAGAAGCAACAACTTTCTTTAAGAGTAGAAGGGGATTGAGGCAAGGCTGTCCTTTATCATTGTTGTTGTTTATCTTGGTGATGGAAAGTTTGATTTTGTTCTTGAAAGAAAGTAAAAGAGAGGGTAAACAGACAGGTATTCAAGTTTCTAAATCAATTAAAATATTGCATATTTTATTTGTTGACGATGTGATTATAATGACAGGTGCCACTATTCATGAGTGGTGGGAAATAGACAAAGTTCTTAATTTCTTCAGCTCGACTTCTGGTTTATTGATTAATGCATCGAAGTCGACTTTTCACCAAGCAGGTCTGTCGGATCAGGAGCTTTTTCAGTTCAAAGCCTTCTTTCCTTTCAGATTTCTAGTGTTGGAACATGGTTTCAAATATGTTGGTTTTTTTATGAAGGCTGGAGCTTTGCGTTCGGATGAATGGCATTGGTTGATAAAAAAATTGGAAAACAAGATTAATAACCGGTGTTATAGGTGGCTTTCATTAGGAGGACGTCTTACGCTACTGGAAGCAATGTTATCTAGCCAACCTATCTATTGGCTATCCCTAGCAGTTGTTCCATGCTCAGTTTTGAAAATTATCAGGAATCACATGTTCAATTTCCTTTGGAAAAGGAATTGTGATTCTCATTCTCTGCATCTTTGCAACTGGGAGCGAATATCCATACCAAAGTCTTTTGGGGGGTGGGGTATTCGTAATATTTTTGACTTCAATAATTATGTAGCAGCGAACACGTTATGGAGATTTCTCATGGGAGATGGAATTTGACACAGGGTGGGGATGGACAAATATCTTCTACAGGCTTCAGTGATTATTTGGCTCAGACCTTAGTATTTTAGAAAGACTGGTATTTCTAGAATCTGGTCTGGACTTCTAAAAGTTTTATATTTAATATTGCATGGTTTAAGCTCGTTACCTGAGAATGAGCATTTTATTGAACTAGGTAAGGATAAAATCCTGGGAATGGGCGATTGCTCTTTCATATCTAGTTGTCTTTTGTCGATATTAAAGGAAAAGAACATTATTACCCTTGCCCATGCCATAAATTATTCAGGAGATTAGTCATTGGCATCCTATTGGTTTAGCAACAATGATCTAGAGTTGGAGGGTGAATTAGCGTGTGAGTGGGATCTTTTCAGAAGCGCTTTATCAGCGTCAGGAGCGCTCATCCAAGAGATGAGGGACACTCTTATGTGGGTTGGTGGTGACAATTTTGGAAGGCCTTCTGCAAAGAATATTGATTTGAGCATTATCTCGGCTAAAATACTGTTGAAAGATGATATTTGGAAACAAAAAATTTGGAAATGGAAGGCTCAGCTAAAGGTGAAATTATTTGTATGGCTGGCAATAGAGGGTAAAATATTAACTTGGGACACATTACAGAAAAGGGGATGGAATGGTCCGGGGCGTTTTCCTCTCTGTAAATCTGAAATTGAGACAATTATTCAACTTTTCAATTATTGTCCCTTGCCATATCAGTCTGGAACTTAGTGTATAAGGAATTAAACCTGCATAGGAGCTGGTCTGGGAATACACTTTCAGAGTGTTTAAAGTACTGGTATTTAGATAAATATGTTCCTTCACATATTGCAGTCTATATCATATGGTACATTTGGCAAGAACGTAATAAATCTTTGTTTGAGGACTCTAATCCGTCTTCGCACGCAGTTCTCTACAAGATCTTGGCATTACATTCGAGTTCCTTTGGCCATCCCAAAGACAAGCCATTGAGGGACATATTGATTTCATATCGTAAGGATTCAAATCTTGCATGGTTTGATGGTGCTGCCAAAAGTGATGGTAGCATGTGAGGAGCAGGGAGTGATCCAGGTGGATATCGGTGGCCACCCACCTTTTCCAAATGGCTCAAAATAGTTGTTTGGCAATTTTGGCAATTTACTATTTTTAGTAGGTTTTAACTTTCGGGGCCATTTTGAGGGCCCAAATGAAGGTTTTTCTAGATCGAGGTTCTCAATAATAGTCAAAGGCATGATTGAACCCCCAAAATGAATCTCTTCAACGATATCTTTCCAACGAGCCATCACACGCTTAAAACAGAGATCGTATGCAAAAGTTAAGACCCCGGGAAGTTGATGTACTCACTTACCCAAACGGGGCCCACATGACTTTTGGTGCTTCATCTCCTAGGGTTAGGTTTTTGGATGTCTATGGTTTTTGGCATTCCTGCTTATTGTAAAAAGGCCTTTAGAGCCTCATTGTAATCATCTTCTTGCGAATGCGAGTAGCCGTCACATCTCTTCTCAGAGATAAGCTGCCACCATTCTAGCGAGTCTTTCACTCTATATTTTTACAGTCCCTGTACATTTCTTTCATTAATAGAAATCGTGTATTACTGTATATCTGTGTTTATGGTTGCATCTCTGATACATTTATGTTATATTATTGAATATTTGCGATATATCTGTGCATTTATTTATTATATCTCCGATCTCATTTCGTGCCGAAAATAATCCGGATCAGGGGGTCTTATTAAAGTTCCGGAGGCTACTGTTCATAGATGGACATTAAATTGTGGAAAAGGGACAAATACTAAAGTGGAGCTCTTGGGATCTTGGGCTTCGCTCTGGATTGTTGATTACTTAGTGCTTCCTGTTTTACGTTTGCTAGGTGATTCGAAGGTTGTCATCGACTGGTTAGCAAAGAAGGGCAGACTACAGGTGAGCTCTTTAGAGGGTTGGAAAGCTAGAATCATAGGTTGTCTGGGAGATTCCGTTTCATTACTTTCCAACATCTATATAGAAATTTTAATACTGAAGCAGACAAATTATCAAAGAAAGCAATCGAGGAAATAGAAGGCATTCTTTTTATCAAAGGTGGACCAATGGAACGGTTGGACCAAGGAGACCATTTAGAATCCATTAACAAATGAAGGCAATTCTTTATGTGTTCGACAATATTGTTTTTTTATTTTACTTTGAAAGTATTTCCTATTTTGGTTCTGGACTTAGAATTGTAAATGCTCTATCTATACTCAGTATGGTATTGGAGTTGAGATCCTTTTTGCAACTAACATGTCCATTTTTATAAATTATTTTGAACAATATTTTACATTCTCCCAGCAGGGCTTGAAATGGGTCTATGGAGAAGTACTGGAAAATGTAAAAATATTATATACATTAATATAAATTAATATAAATTGAACGAATTTTTTTCCCTCAAAAAGTTATGCACTTTCTTATCTATTATGTATCTTGTTAATCATATTTTATAAAAACTGAAATAGTGAAGAAGTATAGAAGCATGTATGAATACTTTTCTTTCATATAATATCAATTGATATTATAGTTATGAGAGTAATCATGACCATATGCTTTATCGATTAAAGGAGATTTTTTTGGAATTTTTTTAAAATTAAATATATAATATAATAAATATACTTGATATTATAGTTATGGAAGTAATCATGACCATATGCTTTATCGATTAAAGGAGATTTTTTTGCAATTTTTTAAAAACTAAATATATAATATAATTGTTAAAGTTGTTAAATTTAAAGAAAATTTGTCAAATTTCTCTAAATGTTTTTAAAGTTAATCATGGAGATGGAGGCAGAGGGAAAGATGCACCAAGAAAAGAGAGTTGCAATCTACACCTCCATATAAAAAAGATGTATAATGTTTGTCTTAACACAAATGTGACATAACATAAATGTGACACATGGCATAAGTAAATACAATATAATAAATTTTAAAAAGAAACTAACAACCCAATTTGATGGATGTCTTACATAAATTCCTCTAAATTAAATTATTAAAAAAATTATCAAATGTGACAAACATAAATGTGACACATGACATAAGTAAATACAATATAATAAATTTAAAAAAAAATTAATAACCCAATTTAATGAATGTCTTACATCAATTCCTCTAAATTAAATTATTAAAAAAATTATCATTGTAAAAACAAAAACAAAAAATTATAAAGCATTAATATACCAATACATATAACAGTTTAAATCCAGTTTAATTAGAAATGTTTAAAAACATAAATATTCCTATGTCAAATTCATTATAATTTTTATTGATGCTTAATAAATTTGATGTGATAATATAAGATATTATATATATATATATATATATATATATATTTATTTATTTATTTATTTATTTATTTGATTTGGTCATACAATTTAGTATATATGAGAAGTTAATCTCTTTCTCTTTATACTAAACTTTATGACCAAATAAAATAATATATATAAAGTTAGTTAATAGTGTTAGAAGATTTAATCAACGTTAAAAAAATCATAAAATTAATAAAGAAAAAGGAATAGAAAAATTGAGAAAATAAAAATTTATTAATTTGTAAAATTTTTAATTAAAAATTCAAATATAAATAATTTTTTTTTAATTTTTAATTATTATAAAAAAAAAATCATGTAAATATATATTTTTTTCAATTAAAAATGTAAACTGAAACAAAAAAATTAAACATTAACTATTTAATCTATAATATATATTCTCTATATATAATTTACTCATTTATCATACTTAAAAAAATATAATTTTACGATATTTTCAAATTATATAATTTACTCATTTATCATATTTAAAAATTTCATACTTAAAAAATACAATTTTACCCAATTTTCCAGATATTTTCAAACTATATAATTTACTCATTTATCATATTTAAAAATTTCATACTTAAAAAATACAATTTTACCCAATTTTCCAGACATTTTCAAACTATATAATTTACTCATTTATCATACTTAATTTATTTTTTTAACCCATTTTCAAAGTATTTTCAAACTCCATATTAAAAAAATCCCCAATCCACTATCTTAAAAAAACAAAGCAAAGTCATAAATTAGAAAATTCAAATACACTTCAATCTACTTGTTTAGAAAACTCAACAATGTCTATGATTAGAAAATTCAACAATGTCTAATCAATCTACTTGTTTAGAAAATTCAACAATGTCTAATCAATTTACTGGTTCAAACAAAGCTTTAAAGCAAAAAAAAAAAAACTTTCATAAATTAATTAGTTGAATTGATTTTCATAAATTTAAATAAAGATAAATTTTATTTTAATAATAATTATTCACAATAGTTAGTTAAATTGATTTTCATAAATTTAAATAAAGATAAATTTTATTTTAATAATAATTATTCACAATAGTAAGTAAAACTTTGATTTAAGTATATAATTTTAATAAAGATAGTTTTTTGTAAATATTATTTAAATTGAAATTGTTATCAAATTTTGGAGTAAGACTTAAAACTATTTTTAATTGGTTAAGAGTTCATTTTTATAGGACTTAAGAAATTATGTTAGATGTCAAGATCCAAAAGCATGTGGTTTCACATGGTATGGTTTTCCTTGAATAATAATAATAAGTGAACCCACATTCATGAATAATAGCTAATAATGATTATCTTCACTACCAATTAACCTATTAATTGTAATAGATTTTACCACCTTAAAAAATGAAGAAATATTTTCAAAAAATATAAATAACTTATACATTTAAGTCCAGTAGTTGACCCGGGATGGGGTGCTCTATGGAAACCCTAGCCACAGGCGACCTTGGTCTTTTTTCATTTTTTTTTCATTTTATCTCCCAAGTTTTTCTCAACTTTGTAGTTTTACTAGGCTCTAGGGGCGGTGAAAGTTTTTCCTCGTGGTAGCTGGTGGTCAATGCAACAATTTTTTTCTCTCTCTGTAGTTCTCTCTCTAGTATTGGTGGGAAGGTAACATGGACGATTTGGTCGACTATGAGTTTGATCAGCTGGATGGACAACTCATTTGGAATTTTCCAGCTGGCTTGCTTTTTGACACTAGCTCTTCATTTTTGTCGCCTATTGTTGGATGCTTGGTGGAGGTTTTCTTGCCGGACCCAGTTCGTGAATCCCTCCCGGGTCCACAACTGTTTGATTTGGGTGGTGAACAAGGTGCTTCGGATTCCGACCCTGTGCTTTGGGGGGTTTTTTCCCAAAACCCTTTTGAGGTTGTCTTAGATTCATGGAGTTTTGTTCAGTCTCCCGTCACCCATGAACTTTTCCCCGCTTATTCCTTAGGGTTTGAAGAGAATTAGTCCCTCCAGAATCTGAGACGCTTTCCTCACCCTGACCATCTGGAAAATATTGGGGTTTTCCTATCTCTACCCATCCTAGTAAGTCCTTTACCTGGTCATCATCCTCTATTTTCTGTTCCCTACCTTCTGGAGCCGGGTTTTCCCTCCTCTTTGGACCTGAATGGTTTTTTTTCCCTCCCTTCTTCCCCTTGTGCCACAAGTTGGGACTCACACCCTTGCTCCTCTCCTCCTCCCTGGTCCAAAAGGATTAACCCTAGTTGCTCTGGGTCAGAGGTTTTTGAAGGTGAGCCCTCGGCTCTAAAGTGAAAGAAAGCTCGACTAGGAGTTTCTTTGGTCCCTCAGCCGCACTCCTGATCCCTCGGAGACGACGTCATGATTCCATAGGTCCCTGATCTTGAAAAGAAGGCGGTTGTGGGTCATGAAAATGGACGACATATTTTCCTAGACCTACTAAATTATTGGGTCTCCATATCATGGAAGAATTTGAGTATTAATTTACCGTCAGTTCATACACTATCAAAAGGATGGTTTATGTTCAAATTTCAGTTAGCCTTGGGCATGAGAAGGATCCTAAGTGACCCTTGGTGCCTAGATTCAACTCCACTACTTTTGAAAAGGTGGACCCCTTTCTTTGATGCAAATCCTTAGTGGATCAATGAACTACCAATTTGAGTGCGGTTGCCAGGTCTGCCGCTGGAATGTTGGAGCTGTAAATGTTTTGAGAAAATTGGTAATACCCTTGGTACCTTCATGAAAGTGGATATGTCTTTTTCTTCTTCCGAAAAATATCAGTGGCTCGGATTTTAGTTTCTCTAAATCTAAGAAAGGCTGTAACGTCCCAAGCCACCAACAGGCTGGGCAATGCCACTACTCAGACACTTCACTTAGCTCTGATACCAATTTGATACTAATTTGTAGCATACCCAACCATAACCTACTGGTCTATGCCACACAAATATTCTTGCGGAAACATCATACACATCCAGGCCACCTAGGCCAGGACATGCTACCTCATAGAAATGACGATTATCATGTGCATATATATAAACAGAAATGTACAACATATTCTTCTAATACACAGATTAATGTAGAAATAATAGTAAGCCTATACATACAACATATACATGCATTACTCATCAATTATAACACATGTAAAAATACACAACATGTAAATGAACATAAAATTGGTACTTATCTTTTAATAGAAGACCACCAACTACGTGTAGATCTTCCATGAACCTCCCAGCCTTAGACCACATTACTCATCACTCTCAGTAGTGGGTCACCCCTGAGATAGGACTAAGCTCCACCCAGGGAAAATGAATCCTAGACTAGGATGGGGTTATGAGATATTGCACAGTGCAACCAAAAGGATTCTCTCCAAGAGCCTTCTTATGCCCACTAATCATGAACTCTCATTCCCCACATTCTTGTTCCACCCTGGGAATATGCACCTTCACTGTTCCATAGTCCATCAGCTACTCCACTTCCCCTTTCAGGGTCTTGACAACAGGTCGGATCAGGAATTCTCAGATCTCTGTAGCTGGTGTTGTACTCTCTCTAGGATAAAATCACTTCCCAATAAACTCTCTCACCTATAGAGAGTTTCTCACAGGCCTGACAACCTGCCTCTTCAACCACGGGCATGATAACCCGCTTCTTCAATCACTTCAACTCAGTTCCAACAGGGTGAGGACAACAACAATAACAACAACATTCAATTAACACACGAGATAACTCCAGTACCACCCTAGGATTCCAAAGGTGCGTACTAGATACAGAGGTTGACGATGGATGCCCAATGAGTTAGACGGAGGAAGGAAGAATGGGGAGTGACCCCCCCTAACGATATTACCCTCCATATTTAAATCCATGCACCCAGTTCGACACCAGTCTTCTTGGAGCTGCATGCACTCTAGTTTGCATTCATTTCATCTTTCCTAGGAACTTAGGATAACTGGGTTTAATTTTCCCCACTTTAATATTTTCATTATTCAGTAATATATTATAATATTCACTTAGGTTAATCCCTCTAGCTTAGACCCTCTTTCTCAACCTCTCAGTCCCATCCCTTTCCCTACTTGGTGGAGCTTCGTCCCCCATCACTCTTTCTTCGTGGTCAGTCTACACGCAACGATGTATAATTTTTATTAATGACTTGCATAATTACATATACAAAAATCCGGCTTATAGCCTTAACATCCTAGTCTCTCTAGCCTAATCATCACATAATCCTCCTAGCTTATTATAACTCGGCTCACCATCCTAACAAACATGTTTACAATTCATAATTACAACTGGGGCTCTGCCGAGAGATATTACAATCCCCTCCCCTTATTTTTGCACTTTCCTCAGTGCAACTTGTTTATACATATATAATTCAAAAATTCTTCAAAAAGCTCCAATCTTTAGCTATTGGAAGCCTATTATCCACCTGGTGCTCTACTTTCAAGCACCAATTTTAGTGTTATCTCTGCAGCTAGAATTCATTTTCTCTACTCTATAGAGTTGTTTCAAGAAGAATCCAGCTCATTGTACCATTTGACACACCCCTTGTGGCAGCTACCATGCCATAAGCATTTCTGAGTTACCTCTTCCTTTTTGAACTCACCCTTCCATGCTCAGGTATCCTATCACTGCTACACAGTCCATCAACGATCCATATTTCCAAGGCTTTCACACGCAAGGAGAGCGCCAACCCATTACCAGAACCCCACCAAGGTTCTACAATTATAGGGCTTTATTGTCCTCAACAGTAGTTGTTCTTTCCAACATTCCAACTCTGATCATTATTATCTCATCTGCATCACACACATGCAGTTAACATGAGAGAACATAAAATAATTCATTTAGGAAATCAAACTTAGTTCAAAAAGGGAATTCAACTTTTCCCCAAAACATGAAATTCTATTTCATAATTCTTCTTAGTTGTTGCCATTTTAGGATTGCAACCTTCCTTGTGGTTTTCCACAAGCACCAAACTGCATACCATTTTCCTGCAAGGCTTCATCTTGCATACTGCCAACAAATTGTCAGTATTTCCTATACATCATAATTCAATTGCAATATGTACAAAACCACATGCAGTGAACTTAGAATTGTCTGCACCTAGCAATTCAATCATAATTACCAAACAATTTAATAAAATAGAATGACTCATCATTCTATGCATATGCTTGTTCTTAATTAATATCTGTAAGTTCATTACTTCTTTTTCTGAATAGGAAATTTTCTATAGTCAGTATTCATGTGACTACTTGACTTGCAACTTTCTTGTTGCAATGTCTAGCAACTCCTGAAATGTCATCAGCTTCATGAGTTAACAATCAACTGTTAGTAACAATTATTTCCATGCAATAATATATATGCATGTACTTACAAAACACATTCAACAATTGCATTTAGTACACACTTATATCACTTACTATGCATGAGTGCAATTCTCAATGCATACTTATTCAATCCACCTTGCATTGAATTACATAATGCCCTTTATCTCAGTCATGTATCTTACCATCCATAAGTTGGAATTATGGCCAATGTGTTGACACATTCTCCACACACTTTCTATTATCTTCCCAATTAATTGGATGCCTTCCTTTTTGACCCGAACACTACACCAAGAATATAATTCTTTAGTGTTCATTAGTGTTAGCAAAAAGGTTGCAACCCAAGTTTTATTTAAAGGTAGGAAGATTTTAGTAACTGTGTGGTTCATAACCTTTCCATATCCAACCATGTATTGGTCTCATACATGACTAACTTATTGGCATTCATTCCTATAAAAAGTTATTATCTTTTATTTTCTTTGGTTATTACCCCATAACCAAATTAACATGACATTCTACTATGTCAGTGTGTGCATTCAAGACCTAAAAATATTTGATAACTATAACAAGCCCCTAGACTTTACCACATCTAGTGGTATCTTATTCATGTTAATGCATTCAAATAATATAATCATGTGATTTTATAAAATAACTCTGGCTGAGGAAATTCTTACCTAAATTCCCTTAAGCAATTATGTAGTAAGAGTAATAAACAGTAATATTCCAGATATAAAAGGTATGCAGAACAAAAATAAAATGCTAGAAATGGCAGATAAACAACAATATAACTAGAACAACACCATAATAAAACTGAAATGATATCAAAATAACACCAGAAAGAGCACTTTGATTCTGAGAGCAATGTTCACGGGCCTCTTCGAGGGGGAAACCTCCAGTCGAGTAGAGCTCTATTACAATAATATCAAAGCTAGGGTTCTCATACCCTTGACTCATATTTCTACTAAATATGTCTATCCAAATAACCATCTAGAGGAAGATCCTTCTAGAAGAGGAAGATTCTATTAGGTCTTCTTACATTTGACTTATTCTACTTTATTGCAAGGCCTTATTAATATTGACCTTTATTACATCCAAATATATTGTTCTAACTATGTGCGGGTTAGGTCCCTAACATGTCCTTCCCCTTAAAAACAACATTGTCCTCAAGGCTTGAGATGTGAAAATTGTTGCAGAATGGTAGCTGGTTCCCAAGTGGCATCTACTGGAGTTGTATCTTTCCACTGGAATAACACTTCCTTGATGGTTCTTTGACACAGGAGACACTCACACTGGTCCAAAACTACTTGTGTTTGTAGCCAAATGGATCATTCTTCGTCCAACTCGGGAAGACTGGTTTGAATTTGGCACTTAGTTCCAATGACCTTCTTTAAGCATGAAACATGAAAAACAAGATGTATCTTAGAATGACTGGGCAAAGCTAACTGATAGGCCACCTATCCCACACGCTTGAGAACGATATAAGGACCATAAAATTTGGGCGCCATCTTTTGACAATGCTCGACCTTGAGGGAATTTTGCTTGTAAGGTTGCAGTCGAAGAAACACCTGATCCCCTTCTGCAAATTGACATTCAAAGCGACCTTGATCTTCTTGTTGCTTCAAGCGATTTTGTGCCATGACCAAATTCTCCCGGAGAATAACCTCTCGAACTGTAAGCATTTGGTCAACCACCTGGACCTTCGAGACACCAGGTAAGTGTGAGAGAACTGAAGGTGGATTTTCTCCATATACCGTTTCAAAAGGAGTTATGCATGTAGCTATATGGTATGAAGTGTTGTACCACCATTCAGCTAGGGGTAACCATTGAGCCCACTGATTTTTCTTTTCTGAGGCAAAACACCTCAAATATGTTTCCAAACACTTGTTGACAACTTCAGTTTGACCATCAGTCTGGGGATGATAATTTGTGATGAGATGCAATTGGTTGCCTTGTATCTTGAACAGTTCTTGCCAAAAATTGTTGGTGAAAGTTGGGTCACGATCAGAAACAATAGAATGCGGCATGCCATGAAGCTTGAAGACCTGATCCATGAAAAGTTGATCCACAGTGGATGCTGTAAATGGGTGTTGAAGAGCACAAAAATGAGCATACTTGGAAAGGCGATCAACAACCACCATGATGACTGATTTATTTCTCGATTTGGGTAAGCCTGTAATAAAATCCATAGAGATATGCCTCCAAACAATAGGTGGAATCGAAAGAGTTTGTAGTGTGCCAGGAGATTTGACTGTTTCTCCCTTGTTGTGTTGACACACATCACATTCAGCGACAAAATTACAAACGTCTTGTTTCATACAATCTCAGAAAAAAGAATGTTTGACCCTGTCATAGGTTTTGGTAAACCAGGAGTGCCCAACTGTGGGTGAAGCATGAAGCTCAGAAAGTACCGTGGATTTAAGTTTTGATTGTTTACTTAAATACAAACATCCTTTGTATCGAAGCTCAACATGGAGCCAAGAGTACCCTGGGGAAACTGGAGTATTGGACTGCAATTGTTGGATCAGATGTGAACTTTTGGGATCGTGTAGCCATTCCTGGCGAATGGATTGGAGTCAATCTGGTACAATGAAGGAGAGAGAAAACAGGGATCCTTCATCTTCATATTTTTGGGAAAGTGTATCCACAACCACATTGTCTTTGCCTTTCTTGTAAATGATCTCATAATCATATCCAAAAAGCTTAGTCACCCATTTTTGTTGCTCTGGGGAGGAAATGCGTTGTTCTAGAAAATACTTGAGGCTTTGATGGTCTATCTTAATTTGGAATCGTTGCCCCAATATATAAGGGTTCCACAGTTCAATGACATGCAAAATAGCCAACATTTCCTTTTCATAGATTGATTTGGCCAGATTTCATTCAGACAATTGCTTGCTGGTAAAGGCCAAAGGCCGACCCTCTTGCATAAGGACAACACCAATTCCTTTCCCTGAAGCATCACATTCCAGGACAAAGGTATTTGAGAAATTAGGAAGGGCCAGGATTGGAGTGGTGCACATGGCCATATTCAAGGTTTGAAAATCTTGAGAAGCTATTGGAGTCCAAGTGAAAGAGTTCTTTTTTAGGAGTGCAGTGAGAGGTGTTGTAATCTTTCCATAATTCTTAAAAAACTTGCGATAATAACCTGTTAAGCCCAGAAATCCATGCAAGATTTTGAGAGTCTTTGGGTGAGGCCAGTCTTTCATAGCTTTAATATTTTAGGATCCACCCTGACGCTATCCTTGCCAACCAGATGACCCAAGTACTCGACTTCTAAGGTGCCAAAAGCACATTTAGACTGTTTCAGGAAAATTTGGTGCTGAGAGAGTAAATGGAGAACTCGATCCACATGAGCAAGATGGTTTGTCCAGGTTTTGCTATAGATGAGGATATCATCAAAGAAAACTAAGACAAAATGACGAAGAAAAGGACAAAAGGCATGATTCATGAGGCTTTGGAAGGTGGAGGGGCCATTACACAAGCCAAAGGGCATGAAAAAAAACTCATAGTGGCCCTCATGAGTTCTAAAGTTAGTCTTAGGAATGTCTGCCTATTTCATACATATCTGGTGGTATCTAGAACGGAGATCAAGTTTAGTAAAGAACTGGGCGCCACTCAATTCATCAAAGAGGTCATCAATGACAGGAATGGGAAATTTGTCTTTAATGGTAAGTTTGTTGAGGGCACGAATGTCAGGAAACATTCTCCAAGAACGTTCTTTCTTCAGGACCATGACCATAGGAGAAGAGTAGGGGCTCGTACTAGGGCGGATAATGCCTACGTTAAGGATTTCCTGAACCATTTTCTCAATTTCATTTTTTTGGGAAAAGGGGTGACGATACAGACAGATATTGGGAGGAAGGCTTCTCGGTACAAGGGGAATGGAATGATCATGAACACCACAGGAAGGAGGGATTCCCTGGGGAGTGGAAAATACCACTTGATGTTTAGAGAGGATTTATTGGAGGTCTTGCAACACCGAGGGTGTCTCTGTTGCTTGTATGGCATGGAGTTGGGCAATAACACTAGAATCACCGTTTTTGAGCATCTTTTCTATGGCATGGGAACTAATGATCTCAGGTGAACCGGTGGTGATGCCTTGGAACTTATATTGTTGTCCCTCCTGGTCGAATTGCATGGTTAATTCCTTAAAATCCATGAGAATGGGACCTAAAGTCCTTATCTAGTTTGCACCCAACACAATGTCACAACCGCCCATGTCGATAGAAAACATATGATATTTCAGGTGGTAGTCACCAATTTGGAGACACACATTTTCACAACACCCTCCACATTTCATGGAGCCACCATTGGAAATCATGATTTGGAAATTATTGACTGCATGGATATATCAATGAGTTTCTTGGGCAATGCGGCGATGATTAAAATTATGGGTGCTTCCACTATTAACAAGAATGATGACCTTCCTATGCTTGATGTAACCGATTAGCTTGAGGGTTTGGGGAGCAGAGAATCCAGTGAGAGAATTTCAAGAAATGACCGGTTCTACTTCGAGAGGGTTTGAGGGAAGGGTTATGTCAGTGGTTTCAGGTGACTCAGACACAAGGGGAGTTTCAACATCCTCTTCTGAAATATCCTTCGAGATGGCCATAAAAATCTTTTGTTCCTTACACTTGTGGCCCGAAAAATATTTGTAATCACAATTATAAGAAAGGCCTTTGAGTTGCCATTCAACCATTTCATCCCTGGTCAATTTTTGGATCTTTAGTGGAGCAGAGGGAGTAGTGGGATTTACTGGTTTAGTGCAAGGGATAAAGGAGGGTTTCCGGTTTTGAGAAGATACAACCTGTTGTGCTTCTTTATCTCTTTTAGTAGCCTCCACCCAACTCTGAGGATGAGCCATGAGGACATGGGCATGAATCTCATCCTTGACGCCACTGATAAAACATTCTCGAAAAAAGGCATCAGACATGCCCTCTGTCCGAAAAGCCAGGCTCTCAAAAGTAGCTATAAAGTATTCCACTATTCTGGATTGTTTAAACTTTGTCAAAAAACCTAAATGGTTGGTGTCGATGTCAAAGCGTTCATAAAGATATGCCATAAAGTGTGTCCAAGCAATATACCCTTGACGAGAAGTTTTTATCCATTGCCACCATTGCCAACATTCTTGATCTAGATGGAGAACACTATACCGGAGTTTTCCAAGTCATCTGTAATATCGTATAAAGAGAAATAATGTTCCATTTGGGTTACCCAACAAGTGGGATCCGAGCCATCAAATTTGGTCACATCCACTCGTAGAAGGCATAGGTCACGTTTAAAGTGATGGGGCTAAAAATTATGGGAATGAGAGGAAGTTTCAGCTTCAGTTTGTGGAGGTGGGTCAGATAAAGGGTTATCTGTAGGGATATGCAGCTTGGTGCATATCATCAAAATGACAAATTCAAGATGGGTAGTCATGTCTTGTTTGAGTTCCTCGATTGAGGCAGCGATGGAGGATTGCATGGTTGTATTGATGGTGACAACATTGGCACTAAGTTGTTTCACTTCTTTTTGGGTCTTTGTGAAATTATATTGCAAGGTATTGAAGTGAGCTTCCAAGTCTTGGCTACGGGTATGGGCCATGATGACGAGAGAACCGAAATGGCGCAGGTGGGGTAAAAAATTTTGCTGAAAAATGACATGTATGAATGTGATAATGGAGAAGAGATAAATCCAATGGAATAGGTCTCAAACAATGGTGCAAAAATTTCCATACTTTTTTTTTTTTTTTACACCTGTGGATTTATACTCCGGTCTGAAGAATATTGTAGTGATGAAATGCCCAAATTCTTAACCAGGAATAAATGTGTAGTGATTTGGAAACCTGAACACAGTTGTGTAGCAATAGATCTTTTTTGTTTTAGTTTTTTTGTTTCCGTCCCCAAGGGTTAGGTATTCAAGGGTTCTAGAGACAAGGGTTTTCCCTATTCTATAGCTCTCTGATATATGTGCGGGGTTCAACAATATTACTCAGCCCAATATCTCAGGGCACCAACTAAGGAGGCTAGACCGTGCCCTTAGCCGTACTACCTGACTACCTAGGTACTAGAGAGTATCTTCCCGAGTGTTGTTCTTGATGGCACTATAACAGTCATGCAGCCGATTGGTTTATCTAAATAAGGCTTCAGGTAATCTAGGTCGATCCGTACACAGGTGTTGTCTGATGCACTACCACTCGAAGGGGTACCAACAGGGGTTACAAGGGCGGCCAATAGATGTGCGCTTAAGTACCACTTGTATTTTGTAACGACATATCTTTGTGGCTTAAAGATGCTGGAATACGTCTCTACCCTGGAAAAAAAAATTAACCCACAATTTCTGCAGAGGAAAGTGCTTTGATACCACTTGTAATATTCCAGATATAAAAAGTATGCATAATAGAAATAAAATGCTAGAAATGGAAGATAAACAACAATATAACCCGAACAACACCACAATAACATTGAAATGATATCAAAATAACACCAGAAAGATCACTTTTACTCTGAGAGCAATGTTCACGCGCCTCTTCGAGGGGGAAACCTCTAGTCGAGCAGAGCTCTATTACAATAATATCCAAGCTAGGGTTCTCATACCCTCGACTCCTATTTATACTAAATATGTCTATCAAAAGAACCATCTAGAGGAAGATCCTTCTAGAAGTGGAAGCTTCTATTAGGTCTTCTTACATTCAACTTATTCTACTTTATTGCAAGGCCTTATTAATATTGACCTTTATTACATCCGAATATATTTTTCTACCTATGTGCAGGTTAGGTCCCTAACATAAATTCATACCTACATGAATGCCATTAAATTTTTTTATACTACCTGAATGGCTGATGGCAGTAGAAGTTTTCATGCTTCTTTTATCAAACTTATAACCAACACTTCAGCTTTTTGTTTCTTTCCTCCTTATGTAGCAACATCACCAACAACACTTGAAAACATGCAGGTGTTATTTCCTCTGGCTGACCCAACAAGACATAACATACTTGCTGCCACAGAAATTGCAGCAACTTCATTCTCCCTGCAAAACTTTTCCTTGTTGATCCCAGAAGTCTACAATTCTTCCTGGATTCTTGGATATTCTTGTGCTCCCACTGTAATCATTGTACATGATTAGTTCTGACCTGATCACTTTCTAGCCAAATCACTCTTGGCTGCTTTTGCATTTATAGTCCCAAACTAAGATGATATTAAGCTTCAACTTTCATTAATTTCCTGGATATCCAACTATCTCAACTCGTACTTGGATGAATTAAATTCCAAACCAAGCTGTTTTATAGACTCTGGATTCTTCAACATCCAGTTACTCTTCAGGACTGAACTTCTTCAGCCCTTTCCCGACGGAATAATTTAGTACTTGAGGTTTTCTTGTACTCTCCTCTTCTCTTTTGCTAGCTGCATAGAATTAACTGAAATTCCTTCTTTTACCTTACCATCATAGATTCAAGTGATACCTCCAACCTCTTGGATTGTCACTCATGGATCTATGTCACTTAAGATGGATTCTTGTCAGGCACCATCTCCTCTGCATTCAAAACCATGCATAGAACCATTTTCTTCTTCCTGGTTCCGTATTGATTTCTCTTTAGAATTCATTTCACTTTTAAATTATTCTTGACTTGATATCTCGACGCTCTTGTGGAAATACCTTCACACATTTGGAGTGCATCAACAATCCTCTACTATTCTAGCTTTCCTCCTTGGAGTGTTTACATGCATTCATATTAGCTAGATATTTATCTCATGATTTCTTCTTCCATTATCTTAGGATGTTCATAGACTTGACTCCATCCAAGAGTTTTTCCTTGTCTACTTTGCATACTTTCCATCACATATTATGTTGATATTAATTTTCAGCATTCCCCTATTACTTGGATCCCTCTGATCCGATGCCTTCATGACCCAATTATATTTCCAGTCATGTTCTGTGAGTAACCTTGGATAGTTAACACCAACTTATTTCTTGAAGCAATTTGGTTTATCCCTTTCATGACTGATCATATCAACACTGGTATTATCTTGATGAATTATTATTTTCTCATGACTTGACCCATCTGATTTTTCAACCTGACTGACAAAATCAACTTTTGTCATGCCATATTTGATGACCTTCATGCCATGCTTTGCATCTCCATGTGAACTTATGGTTCATGCATTATCATGTATCGCAGGTGGCTTTCTCCACCTAGAATTCACATTTGATGTGCAAATATTGTCACCTGGACTGTCTTCCCCAAACAAGAATTCCATTTCGGGTTTCCATGCTGCTTATCGAACCCAACATCTGATCCAATGAATTTTGAAAAATCTCAGATGTAGAATAAAGAATTTTCCCTATCGTTCTTCCTTCTTTCTTCTATATGAATACATCTCTAGCACTTTTTATGTTTTAATGTAACCATTACATCTATAATCCTTTTTCCGGGACCTTTTCAATCACAACTTCCTTGCTCAATTCTGAGACTTGAGAAGAAATCTATGATCCTTTATAACTTGTGCTTCTTCTCTGATATACTTCTTGTGCAACGATATCCTTTCTCTAAGCTAATCCTTATCTGATTTAGTTGTTTTTTAACACTGCAACAAAATGTACAGTCAATTGAAATTATCAGGCCATCAGTCCTTAACAATTTCCATAGCATTCCTAAATCAATTTGATTCAGAAAAATTTCAAATTTCATTCTGCGTTTCTCAAGCAATCAAGAATCCTTGTAGATATTTTATTTCTGAGTTCTGCTCTGTACTGCAATAATTTTTCAGGCACCATCCCTTTTCTCTTATCCCCCAACCCATGCAACCACGAGATGTGACCAAGCGCTAGGTCGATATGCGCTTATTCGGGACTTCGGGCCTTCGAGCGTCGGAAGTTCCTAACCCAAGTCATTGTAACTCCCCGGAGTGCCGAATGGGAGAACTCGCGAAGTGTGGGGAGTGGATCTATGGCCCACTATTCATCAACAACCAACGACTGAGATGCGATATAACCCTTAATAAGAATATATGAATATTTTCGTATAGTGGTTAATCTTCACACAATTCTCATCAACTATGATCATCAGTGCTCAGATCGATGGCTCGTAATCAATTCCTCACCCCCCCCCCCTTGCATTTCTTCCTTTAACGGTGGGGGGGGTCCCTCTGCTGCATAACATAGCACAATTCTTCCGGAGAGTCCGATCTCTGGACTACGACATCTGGTGCCACGCGTCCTCTAGGCCCCAGGGTTTCAATGTTCGAACACTAACACGTCACATCAATCTTTACACCTTTCAAATTGTGGGGGCATGCATTGGCGGTTTGGAGTAACCCGCCTTTCGCCCCACAATTCTTCTGACGCTGACACATAACCCCACGGTGAAACTGCGGTTTTGATTGCGAGACTGCCTTGGGTAATTAACTTCCATGCAACTTGGGTCCCCGCAATACCTCCTAGCCGTCAATCTTGGTGTATCGTGATCAACGCCAGTGTGGGCCCACTAACCATGCTCAAACATAGTTCCCCATGGCGGAATACTAATGGCTGACACATGGCCCAATCAGATGGGTGACACGTGTCATGTTCCAAATGGAATTTCAATCTTCCATGGGTCTGAAACCCACTGACACGTGGCACACATCCCATGTGTCCACATCATTCCTGATGATGTCATCATTCCATGTCACTCTCGAATTTCAATCTTTGGAAGTTTTTACGCCTACTTCCTTCTAGTCTCCCGAATTCTGAAATTTCTAGACTTCTTTACCCTCCGAGTCCACATAGTACAATTGTCCACAATCTAGGTGAGGGCATGTGGCAGGTATAAGAGAGGTCCACGTCACCTCTAGGTGACATCATCATGACTCACTACTTTGGCTCTTCGGGCTTCAGATCTTCAGGATTCGAGAGTTCTCTCCCCATCATACACTAATTCTCAAGAATGCCTAAGTCCTAAACAAGCCAATCTACTAACATGTGTCCCTTTTGACAGACGGTCTGGATTAACTCTGGACTTTGGAGCTTCAAAAGTTTTCTCCCTTCATACATCACCGTAGCTTCCACCCTTGGCTTGATCCAACGGTTTTGATCCACTTCGGCCCAGTCAAACGGTTGATCTCTTCTCCCCAGATCTACAATGTAGTTCTAGTTTGGGGACTTCAGGGCTTCGACCTCTTCCGCTCTATAACACATAACTTCACCAAAGTCTCGAATTCTTAAGGACTTGCAGATTAACCCTCCTGCACTTTTCTCTAGATCTAATGGTCATGGATTTTCGTCCTTCTCTTGAACATATTCCAACGACACACAATACTCTACGACTGTTTCTTAAACTTATTATGCCTCCCATGTTCCTAAAAAAGTCCAAGTTGTTATCTCCTCAAATAAATTAATCAAGTTGTTTTATTTTAGGTGATAGGATTTCATTTGAAAATACTTTTTAAAATTTTTAAAAGCTCATTTTTGAGGGCTTTATGCATGTAATAAAGTTAGATAAAACATTTGGTTTCATTTTTATTTGATTTAAGTCAAATGTCAGGTTTTGGTGGCTTAGGCGTTTCTTCAAAAGTGCTTCTTAGCTACCGAAAGCCTTAGCTTTCGACAGCTTAAACAAAGAAATTCAGGGCTATTTTAGTCATCGAAATCGCAGGGGCGTGGGAGGAGTCAACACGTCCTTTCAGACACCTAAAAGACAGGTTTTATGATTGCAATTATCCGCCGAAAAGACAGGAGGAAAACTGTTTAGAGACTTGGAGTTGATCTCTTCATGATATACCAAATCTTTTCAAATGGTTGTTTCATCAGATCACATGGTTATGTACTTCCCATCATTACAGTCACCAACCATGATTGTTTCAAATCTTAAGACGCTCTTTTGCATCCCTTGTAATCAACGCCATGTTCTAATGCATGCCTTATACTTCTCGTCCATGTCACAGCCGAGCCAAAGCTTCCTAAGTCTACGCTCTGTAATTTTCCCCCAAAACCCGATTTTTCAATTACACGTGTACAGGAACATTGTGAAAGATGAAGAAAGGAGGTTAAACTCTGAGGAAGGAGTTGGACGACATTAGTTACTTGGAATCACACTCGAAGGTATGCCAACTTTTCAGGGACGCAGGTTGCTATAATTTTTGTAAAAAATTACAGAGCTCTCACCAGCAGGTGGCAGAAGCTTTTGGCTTGAATTTCAATGGAAGGAAAGCAGTCATTGGTCAAGATGAATCCCAGGTGGATAAATCCCTCATAGCTGAGGTGACAGAGCTTCCCAGAACTAGAGAAAATTGGTTCAAAACCACTGTCACAAAGAATGTTGAAATCAGGTCCTACTTGAAACTAGAACACAAGGGTTTGGTATGGAAGAAAGACATTCCTGTGTCTTTCCTTGAAGAGAAATGTAAACAGTTATTAAAAGACATTCTGGTTTATATAACTTGTGAAGGTAGATGTAATAGGGTGATGATTTACCATTTCAAAATCATGAATCATTTCACTGGTGGAAACCCACTCAATCTGCCCTATTATCTCCACATAAGCTTATCTAAGATGGCCCATCAGGTCAAGGCTAAGCCCAATAAAGTTGCAGGCAGGCTATCCCACCATGGTTGATTAAACTCTTGGTTTATGAGCTGTTGCAGAGAAGAAGCAAAGAATGGAATTACTTCTTGTTCTGGAATGATTTTTAGACTAATGTACAACCAAAGGGTAAAAAGAGTCCTCATTCCAAGAAGTCTTCTACTCCCAGGAGTGGAAAGAGGAGGAGGAGAGATATCTCTCCAGTTCCAGTTAACCAACCCTCTCCTTCTTCTAAGGTTAATAAAACTAAGAAGAAACTAAACTTCAGCAGTGAAACAAAGAAGGCCAAAGAACCCCCAGTGAACAAGAGAATTCTTAATCTTCCCTACACAGACTCAGAGGATGAAGAGAACCAGATTGAAACAGGGCATGAAGATTCAGTTACCAAAGGGTATGAAAATCCAGTATATGTAAATGTATTCACAACAAGGTATGAAGATCTTCCATCACCTACACCCCAAAAAGAACAAGAACTACAAGTTGCAGATGCCTCATCTAGAAAAAAAGTGAATCATAGCAAATCAAAGGAAATCAAGAAGCTTAAAAAGAAGTTAGCTCAACAAGAAGTGCTAGAAAGGGTAATTAAAACCAGATATGAAACCCTGTCGAAGAATTTTGTAGAAAGCAACTCAGCCTTAGAAAGATTAGCACATGAAAGCATAAAGGAAAAGAAAAAGAAGGACAAGATTGTAAAATATTACAACAGCTTATTGAGAGTAGCTCAGGACTTGAAGAAAAAGGTCAGGGCTTTAAGGAAGCAAGCTATGTCTTCAAAACACCAGTCTCAAACACATGCTACTCTTGAAACCCTAGCAGAGGTAGTAGTTCAGTGCAATGAACCAGAGGCAACCAATAGTCCTACAGGCTTTCCATAAGTTGAGCAAGGTGTAGAAGCCTCAGAAGATCAACCCTAAGGTGTTTCAGAGCTAAGACAAAAGGTATTTTAAATTTTTTATAATTTCAATAAGACAAAACTTTTGGTGGCTTAGGCGAACATTTTGATTGTTCATTAGCCACCGAAAGAAGAGCTTTCAGTAGCTAATCGGTCCAGATTTTGTCTATTCTAACTACCGAAAGCACTGACAGGGAAGAACGTTAGTATTTTTACATAGATCCAGGTTTTCCTCGTCCAAAATCCTCAGGAATAGTTCCAATCAATAGACAATAATTAATGACATCCTTATCAAGAGTCTGTTTTGATTTTGGAGATGCTCTAAAATGTAGAAAGATCAAAATTGGTTAGCTATTTTCAGGGACAAATCAACAGGTGTCATTTTCAACTTCTCTCATATCTCATGAAAATCCATCAGCCTTGGAAGGCTAACTACACCTGTCAAAGAATCTGAAGGACATGAAGATCACCCAAGAATATGAATTGACCTATTTTATAGGATCTTTGCCTATTTTCTTTGTGTAGAAATTTCGATACAAATTAATGTATTCCTGCGATTCTCCCGATCTAACAATTTCTGCTACTGTTAAATACATAATCGCTTCTACTATTATTCTTGCGGATTAAATTAAACCACGATCACAACCATGAGGACAAAGTGAAATATCAATAACACACAACACAAAAGTTTTACCGGGAAAGCGTAAAGCTAAAAACCCCACTATCATATATTATGTA
>ML781811.1:564533-576006 GCA_009831015.1 Picea engelmannii
CAATAACACACAACACAAAAGTTTTACCGGGAAAGCGTAAAGCTAAAAACCCCACTATCATATATTATGTATATCATGAATCATGAAACAATCTCATACAAAACTCTAATCCAAGAGCTCTCAGTACAACACAATCGTCTCACGATGTCATACACAAATAAGCAAATACATGTGCCAATTTCTGTGTCCAGATAGCTTGCCTCCTCTACACAATCTCTGCAATTCAAATTCTCACAATTGAATCATGCACAAATTGCCTAGCTTACACATGTTCATAAGCATATTCATTGCATGTGTGATCAAATCACAACTAATATCCAAACTGTCCCTTTCACCTGTTATCTCAACTGGGTCTCCACTGGATCTGACATGCATGTAGTTAACCATGGTGAATCTTCAATTGCATGTGAGTTCCCTGATTAACTAAACTCTCACTAGTGCATGTTTAGTTACAACTAGTACAACTGATCATAACTCACTTAACTACACTTATGATTCTGTTACAAATCCAACTCACTCAGTTATGAATGAAATAATAGATTGATATTTATTGTCTAATTTATTTAAGGGAAAAGTAAATTAGACACATGTTTCTTGTTGACTTTTCAACACTCCCTCTCAACAAGAAAGGGATTATCCTTCACCCCAATCCCGTCTCTATGATATTCGAATTTGCTCCTGGTGAGCGCCTTCGTTAGAATGTCTGCATCCTGATATTCCGTAGGAATGTATTGAAGCAACATGATCTTCCACTGCACACAATCTCTGAGATGATGATATCGGATATCTATATGCTTAGATCTGTCATGAAACACAGGATTGATCGAGAGTTTAATGCAACTATGATTATCACAACAAATCACTATCGGATCTAAATGAGAACCAAACAAACCAACCAAGATCTTCCTCATCTAGATAGCCTCACATGCAGCTTGGTTGGTTTCCATGTATTCCACTTCTTCTGAACTAAGTGCCACAGATCTCTGTTTCCTGCTGTACCAAGAAACAACTGTAGATCTGATACTAAAGATCCCTCCTGATGTGCTCTTTCTGTCCATTGGGCTTCCCGCCCAATCTGCATCCATGAAGCCATGCAACTTCACCTCATCCGTCTGTCTGTACCATAATCCATACTCACATGTTCCCTTCAGATATCTCAGGACATGCTTACCCGCCTTCAAAAAGAGTTTGGTAGAATTAACCATCGCTTGAATTAGTTGGTTAACCACGTAGCAAATGTCTGGTCTCGTGTTCACTAAATACATTAGTGAACTTACTAATTGTCGATAGACAGTAGCATCCACTACCTCTCCAGAAGTAGCATCCTCTTTCCTCCAATTTCCTGGAAGAGGAGTATCCATGGGTTTGCATCTCTCCATGTGAAACTTATGCAGTATCTCCCTTGCATACTTTCCCTGAGACACAAAAATTTCACCATCTCGCTGCCATATTTCCAAACCAAGGAAATAATGAAGAAGGCCCAAATCCTTCATCTCAAATTCCTTTGCAAGGTCAGCCTTGCATGAGTGTATCAACTGCTCATCACCAGTCAGTATCAAATCATCAACATAAAGCACAATGATCAAAAGCTTACCCTCCACCACAATTTAGTATAGGTTTGCATCCGCTTCACTTTTGGTGAAGCCCAACCCAGTGAAATAGCTGTTTATCTGAGTGTACCAAGCAAGGGGTGCTTGCTTCAGCCCATACAATGCTCTTTTGATTTTGCACACATGCGACTCTTTGTCAAAGGTCTCAAAACCTTATGGTTGTTCAATGTACACTTCTTCCTCAATGATCCCATTGAGGAACACAATTTTTACATCCATTTCATGAATGTGCTAGCCCATCTACGCTGAGAGTGAAAGGATGGATCTTATGGAAGAGTACCTTGCGACAGGTGTAAAGGTCTCATCATAATCTATCCCCTCGATCTATGAGAATCCCAAAGCCATAAACATGGCCTTGTATTTCTCCACACTCCCATCAGCAGCTTGCTTTACCTTGTAGATCCATCTCGAACCTACCACTGATTTGTCGACCGGTCTTGGGACAATTTCCCATGCACTGTTTTTGACAATGGAGTCATACTCCTCTACCATATAATCAACCCAAGTGGGGTCCTTCACTACTTCCTAAAAGGAAGATGGTTCAGTCACAATACATTTTCTCATGAGAGCCATGTATCCAACAAATCGATCAGGAGACTGTCTCTGACTGTGCTGTGAAATAGGGACTCCTATATTATGTTCAGCATCTAGTCTCAATCTGTCAGCTTCCATGGTGTGCTTTTTGACATTTCTAATGGATGGATCTGCTTGAGTGGTTTCCTCCACCCCATGAACCTCTTCATGTGGTTGATCCACATCTTGAGACTCATCTTTGGGAACCAACAGTTCCTCTTCTGCATGCAAGTCTAGCTCCCTCTCAAGTGACAATTGCATGGCTTTATCCTCATCAAATTTTATATCATGTCGCATAATAGTCATATTATTGTTTGGAAAATACACACGATAATTATGGGGTGTTTCTATGTACACCAAAAATATCCCAACTTCAGCAGTCGATTCCAGCTTCTTCCTGGCATCCTTGGTCACATGCACATAAACAAATGAGCCAAAAATTTTAAAATGAGAAACATCAGGTTTAATACCAGTAAAAGCTTCTTCAGGTGTACTCATGCCAAGTACTCTATGAGGACAACGGTTCTGCACATAAACCATAATATTGCATGCTTCTTCCCACAAATGCATTGATAGGCCCTGATCATGCAACATCGCTCGTGCTGCACCCACGATCAATCTGTTCTTTCTCTCCATGACTCCATTTTTATGTGGGTTATGAGGCACTATGAGTTCTCTTCGAATTCCTTCTCTACTGCAGAAGTCTTTGAATTCATTAGAGATGTATTCTCCACCATTATCGCTCCTTAGAGCCTTCACTTGCTTCCCCGACTCTTTCTGCACTAATGCTTTAAACTCACAGAACTTTGAGAATGTTTGATCCTTCTTCTGCATGAAGAATATCCAGCATTTACGAGAAAAGTCATCAACAAAAATAACATAATACTTGTGTTTTTCTATTGAAGCAACCAAGAATGGTCCACACACGTCCGTGTGAATTCTCTCCAGGATCACCGAAGCATGGTTCTCCTTTTCATGAAAGGTGGACTTTACATACTTCCCCAGGGTGCACCCCTTGCACTGATCTAACTGAGCAAGTGTTCCCCTTGGAATTCCAGTAGATATTTTCTGCATGATCTTCAAGGCTCCATGATGAAGATGGCCCAATCTCCTGTGCCATAATTCTCCCTCATCCTGGCTCACCACTTTTTCTACCTTGCCTATCATGGCATTACAACCATCTACCTCCAACATGTAGATATTCTTAACTCGAATCCCTATCTTCTTGACTTGACCCGTTGCTTTATGTCACAGGGATTTACCACTGCTAAAAACAACATCATAGCCTCCATCCTCAAACATTGCGACTGAGACCAGGTTTTTCTTCAGACCTGGAGCATGCATAACATTTTTCAATTGAAATGGCTTACCTGAATCCCTCTGAAAGGTAATGGTACCAATAACAGTTTCACTGTATCGTCCATCGTCGCCCATCTCTATATGCATTCTTAGATCTTTCTCCTCCAAGTCAATGAAAGACTCTCTATCTCCCGTCATGTGGAAGGAAGCACCATTATCCAAATACCACACTGATCCTGATGCACTTGAAGCCATGCATGCGATCAAAGCAAAATCAAGCTCAAATTGTGAGACAAGAGCCTCACCAGTTGCAACTCCAACAACCATCTTGTTCTTCTTCTTCTGTGGACAATTAGTAGCGAGATGCCCATGTTCGTGACAGTGAAAACACTTCACTTTGGACAAATCCAGCTTCTTGACTTTAGACTCATATTTTTATTGGAATTTCCTCCCTTTCCCTTTCCTTGCCTTGGCAGTCAAAGCAAAATCCTCTTCATCATCACGCTTTGATGAAGATCCATCTTTGGTGTTCCGCCTGAACTCCTCTTGCACTAGATTCGACCATAGTCATTCCCAATCTGACAATTTTTCCCTTCCATTGACAGAGTCTTGATAACTGTGCAACTCTTAGGAAGCCCTAGGAGCGCTAAGCTCACCAAATCATCAACAACAACTTTTATTCCCACACTTCCAAGCTCATCCTGACATTGGACAAACTTCGTGAGATATTTTGGAATGGTGTCACCCTTTTCCATCTTGATCTTCATGAGTTTATCTTTGAGCGCCAATTTCCTATGGTCACTACTATTTTGGAACAGATCCATCAAAACCTTCCAAATTGCATATGGTGTGGTTTTCCCATGGAGACTTGAGATAATGTGGTCTCGTACTCCCTCCAATAGAATCCTCCTTGCCTTTGCCACTTTCTTTTTCCATGCATCAAGATTTGCAGTGTCTGTTGCATCTGGATTAGGAACATCTATCTCAATGTAACCCTTCAAGCCATTGTCTTCGAGCACTTCTTCCATCCTATCCTTCCAAGAAATGTAGTTTGAGCTTCCCTCGAGTGCATACTCCAAGATCAAGCCATTGAAAGACATTTTCAATCTTGAATCAAGTGTTGCACCAAGAAAATCTTGCAAATTCAAATGTTATCCAACCACCAAAACTCAACCCCTGCAATCCCTCTTCCTTGGGATGTTCGCACCCCACCTGAGAGTATCCTGAGGGAAGTTAGCACCCTGCCTGTGTGTAGCCTACGAACTTGCCTGGGAAGTTCGTACCCTGCTCCACTGTAGCCTGCGAGAATGCCAATGAAGTTCTCACCCTACTTCACTGTTAGGGTGAGGGAAGTTCACACCCTGCTCCACTGTAGCCTGCGAGAATGCCAATGAAGTTCACACCCTACCTTTGTCTAGGGTGCGAGAATTATTGTTCCTGAAAACAACATAATTTTTCAGTACTAGGGTTCGCACCCTGCTAGAGACGGGACCTGCGAGAATGCAATTATGTTTGCACCTCACTTCAGTAGCTCCGTGGCCTCCGTGGCTTTGATACCATGTAGAAATTTCGATACAAATTAATGTATTCCTGTGATTCTCCTGATCTAACAATTTCCACTACTGTTAAATACATAATCACTTCTACTATTATTCTTGTGGATTAAATTAAACCACGATCACAACCATGAGCACAAAGTGAAATATCAATAACACACAACACATAAGTTTTACCGGGAAAGCGTAAAGCTAAAAACCCCACTATCATATATTATGTATATCATGAATCATGAAACAATCTCATACAAAACTCTAATCCAAGAGCTCTCAGTACAATACAATCATCTCATGCTGTCATACACAAATCAACAAATACATGTGCCAATTTTCGTGTCTAGATAGCTTGCCTCCTCTGCACAATCTCTGCAATTTGAATTCTCACAATCGAATCATGCACGAATTGCCTAGCTTGCACATGCTCATAAGCATATTCATTGCATGTGTGATCAAATCACAACTGATAGCCAAACTATCCCTTTCACCTGTTATCTCAACTGGGTCTCCACTGGATCTGGCATGCATGTAGTTAACCGTGGTGAATCTTCAGTTGCATGTGAGTTCCCTGATTAGCTGAACTCTCACTAGTGCATGTTTAGTTACAACTAGTACAACTGGTCATAACTCACTTAAATACACTTATGATTCTGTTACAAATCCAACACACTCAGTTATGAATGAAATAATAGATTAATATTTATTGTCTAATTTATTTAAGGGAAAAGTAAATTAGACACATGTTTCTTGTTGACTTTTCAACACTTGGGCCAGTAATGGACTTTCTATTTTTGGAAAAAAATGATCCAGTATCCTAGGATCTTGAAACTGTTTGTAAAGGCTATAAAGCCAAAAATATTGGAAGAATGAAGGGTTCGACTTTGAGTTCTAGACTCTTCTATTATTGTGATACATACACTTTCTTTAATATATTCAACCTACAATCTTCTTTCGTTGTTATTGCCAGACTTTCTTTTCATTTCTACTCTATGTCTATGAGTTGAATTTATTTCTTTGTCTCTGTTTAAATATCCTATGGTAAATGTCATCTTACCTTTGATTATTAAACAAGAATCATAAGCGGCCACTTCTAGTTTGTTGACCCATCATATATATGATTTATGTATGTTCTGGTTAATTGATTGGTTTTCTATCTATCTGATTTACAAACCTATCTGATACTAGCTCTTGAAGGCCTTGTACTGTTTGAATATAACTAGAATGTCTTGAATATTACAATCCAGTGATTTAGACATTCATCTTGATCCAACCCCACACCCATTATTCAGTAAATAATTACAAAAAACAGTTAAGTTACCAGGCATCTCTAAGATACAACCTAGGAGAGTTTCTTGGAGTGATAACACAAGTGTTCTTTCAACGCCCTTCTAGCACTCTGTACATCAAAATTATTTGGACTTCCTACTCCAAATTTCTCTTTCGTGGCCCCTCTAGGTTCCAGGTAGGAACCATGGGCTTTGAACTTGAATTTTGTCCATTTCGACAACAATTATTTTCTGAAACTTTTTCTTCAACTTCCACTAACATGGCCCATCCAGGATCAGTGTTGAAACCATGGCTCTGATACCAATTTGTAATGTCCCCATCCACCAACAGGCTGGGAAATTCCACTACTCATACACTTCACTTAGCTCTGATACCAATTTGATACCAATTTGTAGCATACCCAACCATAACCTGCTGGGCTATGCCACACAGAGATTCTTGCGGAAACACCATACACATCTAGGCCACCTAGGCCAGGACATGCTACCTCATAGAAATGACGATTATCATGTGCATATATATAAACATAAATATACAACATATTCTGCTAATACACATATTAATGTGGAAATAATAGTAATCCTACACATACAACATATATAGGCATTACTCATCAATTATAATATGTACAAATACACAACATGTAAATGAACATAAAAGTGGTACTTATATTTTAATAGAAGACCACCAACTTCGTGCATAACTTCCATGAACCTCCCATCCTTAGACCACATTGTTCATCACTCTCAGCAGTGGGTCACCCTCGAGCTGGGACTAAGCTCCACCTAAGGCAAAGGAATCCTAGACTAGGTTGGGGTTACGAGAGCTTGCATAGTGCAACCGAAAGGATTCTCTCCAAGAGCCTTATTACACCCACTACTCATGGATTCTCATTCCCCACATGCCTGTTCCACCCTGGGAATATGCACATTCACTGTTCCATAGTCTATCGACTACTCCACTTACCATTTCAGGGTCTCAGTAGTAGGCAGGATCAAGAATTCTTAGAGCTCTGTCGCTGGTGTTGGACTCTCTCTAGTCGAAAATCACTTCCCAACAAACTCTCTGACCTGGAGATAGTTTCTCATAGGCCTGACCACCCGCCTCTTCAATCAAGGGCCTGATAACCCGCTTCTTCAATCACTTCAACTTAGTTCTAGTAGGGTGAGGATAACAACAACAACAACAAGATTCAATTAACAAACGTGATAACTCCAGTACCACCCCAGGATTCCAAAGGTGCGTACTAGATACATAGGTCGATGATGGATTCCCAATGAGTTAGATGAAGGAAGGAAGAATGGGGAGTGAAACAACCCAACGAGCTGACCCTCCAACTTTAAATGCATGTGCCCAGGTCGACACCTATCTTCCTAGAGCTGCATGCACTCCAGTTTGCATTCGTTTCATCTTTCCTAGGAACTTAGGATAACTGGATTTAATTTTCCCCACTTTAATATTTTCATTATTCTTGAATATATTATAATATTCCCTTGGGTTAAGCCCTCTATCTTAGCCCCTCTTTCCTAGCCTCTCAATCCCATCCCCTTCCCTACCTGGTGGAGCTTAGTCCCCCATCTCTCTTTCTTCGTGGTCAGTATACACGCAACGATGTATAATTTTTATTAATGATCTACATAATTACATATACAAAAATCAGGCTTATAGCTTTAGCATCCTAGGCTCTCTGGCCTAATCATCACATAATCCTCCTAGCTTATTATAACTCAGCTCACTTGCCTAACAAACATGTTTACAATTCATAATTACAACTGGGACTCTACCAGGGGATATTATAAAGGGCCTATCAGACACGTTGGAGCTCACTCGTGGTGGCTTAGTGTTCAGGAAACCACTTGATTATGAGGGAATTCCCTTAAAATTCCAAAGATGTCACAAACATGGGCATAGGGTTGCAGATTTCTCCCTTCTGTTGAAGCGTAGAGCTTCTCAAGGGTAAAACTCATGGAAAAGTTCCTCCCCTTCTTTTTTACCTGATCAGGGTGTGGTGACGTCCCCAGTTCATTCAAGGGCCATGATTCGAGCATGGAGAGAGGTTTCCTCAAAAAAGTATGCGGTCAATGCCCACCAGGGGTTAAGGGACACCACTTCTTTTTTGTCAAAGGACAAGGGGAAGTGATAAGATTAGGAAACGCTTCCTTCAAATCTTGAGCTCTAGCTCAAAAAGGGAGTAGATGCTCATCTGGGTATTCCCCCAATCTCTCCTTTCTCTGTAAATTTTAATTTCTTACAGTCTTTCTCCCATAATTTTGTGGATTTAAATATGTTAAAAAAGCTCCCCTCCCTCCTCTATTCACTGGAAAACCCCCCATCCTTCACTCCTGGCCCTCCTCTTTCCAATCTTTCTTTTGCCTAGTCCCCATACCCTCTCGAGCTTCCTCCCCTTCCCCAAAGTCAAGACTCCTATCTACTTTTAGATGAAGAATCCATTTGCTAGAACTTGAGGTTCCAATCAGTTATTTATTCAAGTTGTCTGAACCCCCCTCTGTCGGGTATGGGTCTAAACCCAACGCTGGGTCCTAATTTAAATGGGAGGGGTATAAAATCCTTCTTTTCAAAAGAACAATATCGAGCAGCCATTGATGTGGCAACTAGCCGACAAATGTCTATCACTGAGGCACTTAGAGCAATGCGACCCCTAGATGGGGTATCCAAATGAATTTGCTCTCTTTAAACTATCGGGGGTTGGCAAGCTCATCGAAGAATCTCACACTCTAAAGGTTGTTGGAGCTTGCACAAACTGATGTTGTTATGTTACAAGATGTTGTTATGTTATGTTATGTTCAAATATGTTATGTTATGTTCAAATATTGGAAATGATTCAAAAGTGTTGGCCTTTCTTTGGTTCAGATTCTTTTGGCCACTCGGGAGGTATGGCAATGGGATGGAACCCAAAAACCATCAAGCTAGAAAACTCTTGGGGATTCAGCTCAGGACAAGGAATGACTATCTTTGTTGAATATTTGGAGAGATATTTTCCAGTCCTAAACATTTATGGTCCTACTTAGGACCGTCCCCAGTTCTGGAATGCCCTCCTAGCAAAATCCTTTATGAAATTCTCCTCTCTTATCTTGGGAGGTGACCTAAATTTATCAATAGGGGAGGATGAATCCTGGGGATAGAGGTCCCAAGATGATTCCTTTTTTTATTTCTTTGTGCATAAGTTGGGAGAAGTAGGGTTAATTGACATTGTGCCTATAACGCTTGGCCCCGCCTGGAGAAATAAGAGACTAGGAGAAAAACATATAAAAAAGAGATTGGATCATTTTTTGGTCACTGTCTTGCTGGTGGAATGATCCATATGGATGTCGATGGCCTCCCACCTATTCTAACTGGCTCATTTTGGCATTTTTCTAGTTCGACATTTTTTTCCTAGTTTTCGGGTCCTTGACTTCTGAGGCCATTTTGAGGCCCTAAACAACGTTTTTAGGGCTCACCACAGTTAGACTATGAAAAGATTTAGAGTCTGATGACAACATGTGTAGTCCGCGGATAGATATTTCCAACGGGCTATCGTCCGCCTAAAATGAAGATCGTATGCAAAAGTTATGACCCCGAGAAGTTGATGTTCTAACTTACCCAAACGGGGCCCACATGAAGTTTGGTGCTTCATCTCCCAGGGTTAGGTTTTTGGATGTCTAGGGTTTTTGACATTCCTGTTTATTGTAAAAAGGCCTTGAGAGCCTCATTGTAATCATATTATTGCGAATGAGCGCAACCATCACATCTCTTCTCAGAGATAAGCCGCCACCATTATAGCAAGCTTGTTTTCCACTGCATTTTATAGTTTCAACTTATTTCCTTATTGAATAGAAACAAATTTTACTGTATATTTGTTATTCTGTGTTAAGCATCGTTTGATAATAATCTGTATTCATTTCATTCCACTCATAAAATCTAGATCAGTGGTATCAGAGCAGTCTTCTCCTTATCATTCTTAATGCATGTCCCCAACGAGGTTAGGGTACAAAGAATTGGGTCTTGAGCTTGTTTCTCTTGAGGAAAAAATCTCTCACACACCCAAGCGACCTCTCATGGTGGGAGAAAATAAAGACGGCGGGATAGGAGATCCCTTCAAAAAAAAATTTGAGGAATCCCTCACGCAACAGAGGAACGATATCATGGATAGTTTTGCGCAAATCCTTCGACGACTACCAACAGGCGACACATCTTCCTCAAGTGGAGGTGTCGCCCCCTTCAAGGTACAAATCTACTTTGATATTACTATATTTGAAGGTCAGATAGATGCAGGTGTTGTAGAAAAATGGTTGAATCTGTTAGAAGGGTATTTCTCTTTCCATAACTTCTCGAATAGAGAAAAGATTACTTTTGTGATCCTCAAAGTCGTTCCCCATGTCAAAGATTGGTGGGAAACTTTATGTGAGCAAAAGGAAATAGAGGAACCCTCATTATTTACATTCATGGTCACCTGGGAGTCCTTCAGGGATGCTATTAAGGAACAATACTACCCTGTTGGAAGTTATGATGACCTGTACACAAAATGGACCACACTGCGGAAGGAAAGAGACCAAATAGTGCCCGAGTTCACAAATATCTTCCATATCGTGTGAACCAAGATGGGTATCAAATATTATGAGCGAATTATGGTGCTCAAGTATCGTAGCAGTCTGCATAGATACATCCAAAATGGAGTTTCTAGATATCTCATCCTTGGACGTGGCCTACTGATATGTCGTCAAAATCGAGTAGAAGCTCAAACAAGAGACGCAAAAATTTGGGCCTGGGAACCCCTCACAGCAAAATTCAGGAAAGGGTGGCCCAAGCCTGCAGAGAAAAGGATAGAGCAAAGACAGGCAGCCTTAGGACAACCAGTCTAGTCCATAAGTAAATAAGGACACCGAAAAGACAAAGAAAGATACTGGGAAGTGGTGCGACTTCCATAAGAGCCCCTAGCATAACATTGTTGATTGCCACTCAAAGAAGTCGTTGGTGATTGAGATGAAAAACTCTGAATCAGATGAAGGTTCTGTTAGCGATATTTCTTGCTTAGGGGGTTTAGATATCAAAGAATGGGTTAAAACCCACTTGTCCAAAGTTTCGGGCGATGATGCGCCCAAGGTAAGCAGTAAGCAAGACCGTGCGGTCTGGATTTGCGCGCCCAGATCAACG
>ML781811.1:600191-612742 GCA_009831015.1 Picea engelmannii
TCTCTCTATCAACCACAGAGGCAGAGTACATTGTTGTTGCTACCTGTTGCACACAGGTATTATGGATGATTCAGACACTTGCAGACTTAGAGGTAAAATATACTGCACCGATCCCAATTCATTGTGATAACACAAGTGCCATTTGGAGCCAGGGATGGAAAGATGCTCAAGATCTAAATTTAGAAGATCATTTTACAGTACCCTGGAATGATTACATCCAGGCTCTCAAGATAGGCCACATCAGAATTAAAGATCAGGAAGATGAACTTCTATGGAAAATCATTCCTTTCGGGGTCTATACTCCAAAAGATGGTTATTCTTTCCTGATGACAAATCTCCTCCAACAAGTTCTCGTCTGGTGGTGGAAGGGGAAATGGAAATACAAATGTCCTCTTAAGGAAATATTGTTCATGTGGTGCCTCTTAAGAAAAAAGGTCCCTACGTGGGACATAATTAAATTCAGGGGACTGGAAGGTCCTCGTTGGTGCTCCCTTTGCAAGGGGGATGAGGAAACATCTCCCCACCTTTTTCTTGGTATGCCCTTTTTCAAGCCAAACTTGGAGAGCTACTTCATCTACTCTGGGTCAAACATACTCTTGGAATGGGCCCTCAATTGAAGAGGCCTCAAAGACTTGAATATAGGACCATATAAATAAAAATATCAAGGCTCCTCCCCTCATCATTCACTGGGGCATCTGGCTTGCAAGAAATGTTTATATCTTCAAGGAAAAGGCCTCACTTCCCAAGATAATTGCATCCAAAATCCTAGCTATCCTTGCACATTTTCCACAAGAGAAAGATGTCCCCCTCACCAGGCAGGTAGTGGTTGAATAGATAAATATCACAAGACCTTGGAATTTCTTTGATGGTGCTTCCTAGGATAATGAAGACCTTTGTGGAGGAGGGGGTGTCCTTCATCTCCCCCCTTCTCATTTCTATAAGTTAAAGTGGGTTTTTGGACAGAGATCAAATAATTATGAAAAACTTATGGCCTTAAATCTCTTGCTCACTTATGTTGGGGAAAAAGGGATCTTAAACCTTCAGATGTTTGGAGATTCAATGGTGGTCATCTATTGATTGAGGAAAAATCAAATGTTTCATAACACAAATATTACTTCTATCCTTGAAGAAGTCTTTTTAATTACAAATATATTTACAAATCTTTCATTCAAACATGTCTACAGGGAAAGGAATGTTGCAACATACGCCTTAGCTAAAGAGGGAACTCTTATGGCTCTCAGGTAGTGGCACATCATATAGTTCTTGGATGGGAAAAGTTATGAACATTATCGCAGACCGTTTATAGAACAAATGGGTCAGCGAGGATCTAATGGCTAAGTTTTTCTTTTTTGTCTATAGTTTCGAACACAATCAGTTGGACAAGATACTAACTATCAACATTTTGGGAGGGGTACTCATGAGGCTTTTTCAGAATCTTATATAGCAGCTACAGTTTATATGTTGTAGAGTTTTATGACTTCCAGGTTTTTAGAACCAAACTTTTTTTGTACAGAAAGATTAGCAAAGAGACTCTCTTTTGTGAACCATGTATCTTTGATTTCAGTAGCCAGTCTTGGTAATAGAGAGATTTTTAGGATTAAATGCATTTCTTTACATGCATTCTTAAGAATGTAAATTTTATACTCTTTAATAAAATTTACGCTTTTTTCCTTTGGAAAAAAAATATCCAGTAGTTAAGTACTGTAAATTACAAACATGAGACCTATGTTTCGGGATCAAGTACCGAGAATTATGTAGATATTATTAAACCTTACTGAAAAGTACCAAAATAATTTCATTCTTTTAAGCTAGAAATGTATAAATTAGCTAGAAATATATAAATTGATTCATCATGTTTAAGTATTATCTTTTAAAAAATCGTACAACAATCAAATGTCATTGTTATAGAATAATTATGAATATAAACAACATATTTACTTTAGTTTAGTTCTTCAGGTGTTGGAAAAAACACAAGAGAAGTGGCCTTCATTATTTGAACTCCTTACATACAAAGTCATCTCAAGGGGTCATTGTACACAATCCTCTCTGGATCCTCTTATCTATGCAATATATTTTTTGAAGCTTCCTTGCTAAGGAAATTCACTTTGAATAACCTGAGTAACTAGGTCATTTGCAAAATTTTAACATCACGCTTTTAATTATTAGTCCATGGCGAAGGCTTGGGACTCTAACATTCGATTAATTGTTCACCTGCTATTAGTTGTAGCTTTGACTTAAAGTTTTCCAAAATTCCCAATGTCTAAAATAGGCCAGTCTCAATAAAAGTATTATTGTAATTAAAATAAATAAAAAACTTTTATTTTTCTGCCATTCTATTGGATTTAAACTTTCACCTCTTATTGCCCTGGTGGAAGCGGAGTGCATTTACACTTTTGTTTTGTTGACATGTGATGGAGTGCATTAACACTCCCTGGTCGCGACAGAGTGCATTAATACTTTTGTTTTTAACACTTATATTTTTTCATGTCATGCTTTGCCAAAGGCCAGTGAAAAATATGTCAAAGATATGTTGATATACTTTGTGTACAATATTTACTTCTTTATTTTTTTGAGCTCGAGACATCTGTCTATTCACCACCCGAGATGTGAGCTATCTATACAGTTCTGTAATGTCACGTGTCAAATTTTGAAATGTCACATGTCAACTCCCTCTAACTGATTCTTAGACCTCACTGCTACACCACTTTCCTTGATGTTATAGCCCACACCATCTTCTTCCACTGCCAATATTGCAATGAAGCGAACTACACTGCCTTCTTCCAGCACCAAGATTGCAATGAAGCGAATTGTTTAAGATATCAATCATGTACCAATTCAACGAAAACACCACTAAAATCATAGTAAGAAGCAATGGTTGTAGTACCTATTGCAAGATCCATTCCAGAGCCTGTGAAAGAGGTAATTTACCAAGATAGAGACCCTGAATCATCAGTAGAAAGGAAACATCCGAGAAAGTAGCTTCAGGTTCTTTCATTTTATTACTCCAGGTTCTTTCATTGGAGATTTAGGTAGATCCCCTTCATACTCCCCTCCTCTTGTCACTACACATGAGAAAGTGTAAAAGTTGAAACAAACATATGATAGTCTTCATGACAGAAACTAGAAATTGGAAGCAAATTTGCAGAGAATTCCAACACAACATCAAATAGAGATTGAAAAGAAACTACAGGAATCTTACTAGACTTTTCATACAGGAAGCTTACCAGACTTTTCATAGGAGAATGGGTTCCTTAATCTAATTTTATAGTTCCCATTTAGAGGGTGTGAACAAGTAAGGCAATACTGCAAGTGAATGAACATACATGACTCTGGACTTATAAATTACTCATAGAATGGGGGTTCCTTAATGCGACTTTATGGTTCCCACTTAGAGGGTGTGAATGAGTAATGAAAGATTGCTAGTGAATGATTATGAATTACTCACTCATTATTTAATCATAGAATGGAAGTCCAACTTCGCCTTCTTTACATCCTTCCTTCAATCTATAGATTTATAGAAGGGATAATCCATCCTTATACATCTTTATCTTTAAGAATGAATTTTCCTTAGTCTGACTCTTTCCCTGGTTCCTTTCTCTCTTATTGGATGGATTCCTTCTGCCTTCCTTCACTAACACACATACATTCACACACCTACCACCTACTGAGAAAGCACTCAACCGAAATAAGGGGATTGTTGGATCACTGAGAGGGGAGGGGGGGGTGAATCAATAATAGAGAAATCCAATCCTTTTTAAGCATATAATGCAAGTTTTATATCAATTTAGTATTATCATCCAATAATTGCAGAGTAAATAAACAATCAACAAATGAGAAATCATACACATACACAGTACACTGGTTTTTTTATGTGGAAACCCAAAGAAGGAGAAAACCACAGAATGGTTTTTCTTATATGTCTTGAAGAATTACATTCATTGGAAGCACCAACTTCCTTTGTTTTCCAACTGCAACTATAAGGAGGCTCCAAACTCCTATTTTCTCAGGATACAACCTAAGGGAAGCTACAACTCCCCAATTCTATGGCTACAACTAGAAGGAGGCTACAACCCGCTATGTTCTCCGACTACATCCGGAAGGTGGTTATAACCACCTATCCTTTCCCCGTCCAACTGCCTTGAAATAAAAGTAGAATGATGGAACCACTATCACACTATCACTATGAGATATACTATTGTAAAATTGTACCAATCAACCTGTACCATAAAAAAGTGCATCAACCATGCACTAACCTGTACCAAACAACCTGTAATCAACCTGTACCAAACAACTTGTAATCAACCTGTACCATAAATACGTGCATCAACCATGCACCAACCGGTACCTCAATCTGTAATCAACCTATACCATAAACAAGTGCATCAACCATGCACCAACCTGTAACTCAACCTATACCATCAACGAGTGCATCAACCATGCACAAAATATGTACCAATCATGCATCAAATACACATAAACTATGACTCATCAAGATGTACCAAGATCATCAACTATGCACCTCATGTGGGTGCCAACTCATCAACTACTTGTCTCAACTATGTACCCAACATGTAACTCAACCATATACCAATATAACCATCACCATTTCTCTAGCAATACATCACACTATCCATAACCAAATACCATAAATCATTACATCAAACCATGTGCCACAACCTCACTGTTATACAACCTCTATCTGTAACATACCTCAACCAAAAGCCCTCATCAATTTCATCATCTAAATATGATTTGTAAATCTATAATAGACTTGGTGTATATGATCAAATACCTGCAAACGTTCCTTAACTTTAACAAAAAGAGACCATCATTTTATCAAACTTTACTTTAGTCTCACATGACTAATTTTGGATTAGTCAACAATCCTAACTTGCAATAATCTTAACTATGTACCTGTAATGAATAAATATATGAAAATGGTACACAATGTTCTTCAATGTCTTTTATGCAATTCCTCCAGATTTCACTACTTGGAACCTCTCAGAAAAGGAGTTATAGCAAAAATGGCATACCTTGTTGAATTCTGGCTTATTCTAGAGATCGAACTTGTAGAGAATGCCCCACACAGAATATGTGTTGTATAGATATGAAAATTGTAAACAACATACTAAAGACTGTACTATAACCAATACATTTGGTCTTACTGAATTTGGATATTTTATGAATAATTTATGACGTTTTTACTCGAAACACCTGTTTTAGACTAGTTTCAGGACTAGCCACAAACCCTATTTTCCACGGAGTGTAACTCCAAAAATACAACGAACCACAAGATGAAATTTTTATCATAGATACTTAGATATGCTTCCTCAATGGCCTCCCAATTTCAAAGTCTGAATAATTCTATAAAAAAATTTATTGCAAAAATGGTGAGAAGATGACCTGTAAATAACATACCTTAGAAAACATCATCAAAAGAATGCATCCTCCCTTGAATTTCGGCCTTCTTTACTTCAACTTCCCTTTGAAATTCGGCTTAGATATCCTTCAGTTACCTCAGTAACTTGTATATATTCAATATTCTCAAGTGTGATTAAAATGAGAGACCCTTTCCTTTTATTTATACTTTTATGTAGCTTCCTCAAGGAGTTACCTTCTAACCATCTTAAACCACTTTCCTTATTTTAGGGTTAACCCACTTCTAACCACTTGTCCACTTAGTATTTCTCCATTAAATTTATTATTTAAATAATTTATTTTGTATCCAATTTGACTTATAGTACACTCATCACTTCACTTTATTATTTACCTTCTAAAATCTCTTAAACCACTTTTCTTATTTTAGGGATAACCCACTTATAACCACTTGTCCACTTAGTAATTTCTCCATTAACTTTATTATTTAAATAATTTCTTTTCAATCCACTTTGAATTATAGTAGACTCATCACTTCACTTTATTATTGAAATAATTTATTCTTTGCAAACACTTTGACTACTTTGACCTTTGGGGGCTTCTAGATGACTCATGAGGGTTCTCCAACTTCACATGGTCATAACTCTCTAACCGTGAGGCATTATGTGACCTTCCACATACCAAAGGAAATGGCATGACATGTAATATCCATCTAGAATAGTATTACCTACAAATATGCCAAAAATCATACCATTATCCATCAAACAAACTTGGGTCCATTACCCAAACCTTTTTGCTACCGGAATTCACTACCGAACTTTCTTCAAGGGTTGACATCAATGAAAACCAAACCAATTAATCAACAATCTCCCCCTTTGGCATTGATGGAAACACTCTGATGCAATATTGAAGTCATGTCATGAAATACGGAATTCATATGAATCATGCTCCCCCTGTGACCATCGCTCCCCCTGGAATCATGCCTTTGTCCTCTGCATCTGATAAATCTCTCCCCCTTTGTCATCAATGGAAAATGTATCTTTCCATTCGGGGATGCTCCCCCAAACTGAAATTTCCTTGGGGAAGCTCCCCTTAACTGAACTCTTCCTGAAACTGATCTCCCGACTTGAACTATCCTCTTTATGGTGCTTCCTCCTGTAGCTCAAAGACATATAAGATAAGCATTCAAAAACATTCATTTTGGAATAGAAATTACTCTGCGTCTTTGACGAAGATACTCAAAGGATTCTCTTGGAAACATTTTTGTAAATATGTCTGCCACTTTTTCTTTTGTTCCCACATATTCAAATCCAATGTTCTTCTCTGCAACTTGTTCCTGTAGAAAGTGATACTTGATTGGAATGTGCTTCGTCTTGGAGTTCATCACCGGTTTCTTTGAGATATTGATGGCGCTTGTATTATCACAATAGATTGGAATGGGCTCATCATACTTAACCTGCATATCTATTAGAGTTTGTTTCATCCATAGAACCTATGTACAACATGATGTTGTTGCAATATACTCTGCCCTGGCTATAGATAAGGATATTGATGATCGTTTCTTGCTTAGACATGATACTAAACACTCACCCAAGTAGAATGTTGCTCCACTGGTGCTTCGTCGAGCATGAATGAAACCTTCCCAATCTGCATCTATGTAAGCAATAAGTGATAGATCCTTTCCTTTTGGATATCATAATCCAAACTCTTATGTTCCTTTGAGATATCTGAAAATCCTCTTCACTGCTAATACATGTGATTACTTTGGTGCTGCTTGAAATCATGCCACCTGTCCAACTTCCTGCATTACATCTGGTCTAGATGTTGTCACATATAGTAAGCTACAAATCATTGACTTGTATTTCCTCTGGTCCGTAGACTTTGAATCATCATATTTTCTCAACTTGCAACTGGTTTGCATAGGAGTGGTAACTAGTTTGCAATCTTCCATTTCAAACCTCTTTAGCATTTCTTTGATATAATTAGTTTGAGAAATAAAAATTCCTTGGTTTCTTTGACGTATATGAAGAACCAGAAAGAAGGATAGTTCTTCGAGTAATGACATTTCAAATTCATTCTTGATGTAGAGGTTGTTGTCTACACTTCCTTTTCTGAATCCTGTCTATTGTAGATATTTATCCAGTCTAGAGTGCCATGCTCTAGGAGCCTGTTTTAGACCATACAAGGCCTTCTTCAATTTACACACATAATCTACATTCTCTGACAACTGAAATCCTTCTGGTTGTTCAATGTAGACTTCTTCTTCAAGTTCCCCGTTCAGAAAAGATGATTTCACGTCCATTTGATTCATCAATTGTTACATTGATGCTTTCCACTACTTTGTTCAATCTCATATTGTAACACTTGTATGCTTTCCTTGTACTTGAGTAACCAACAAGTACTCCTTTTTCCACGCGAGAGTCAAACTTTCCCATTCTACCATTTTCTCTTTTGATGTATCATTTGCTTCAAAATATTATGAAGTGCTTCACATTTGGTGGTATTCCTTTCCATAGCTCGTAGGGAGTTTTGTCATTGTTGTTTCTGAGGATTACTCTTTTTTGAATGTGAACTTTTTTATGCATGGCATGTGTCCAAAAAATATCTGTCAATTTGGAATCCATTAGCATTGTTCGAGCCATTTCTTGTGTAAATATCATCCAATGTCTCTGAACTACTCTCTGAACCAATCTATGAATCCATGCTCTCGTCCACTGTCATGTATCTATCCAAACTTGCTAAGTGTTCTTATGAATCCATATCTATCCATATTGTCCAAGACTCTACTGCACAACTGTCCATAATTCGGGCCCATTTATCACTATAATATCATGAAGTCTTTACTACTTCAACTGATTGTACTTCTGCTAGCTGACTGCTCTGGATCTGTCTTCTCAAACTCTGCAAGTTGCTCAAAGGATGGTTCTTTGGTCTATCACAACTATAACATAGACTCCCCCTGTCTAATATTCATGTTACCTAGGAGTCTTTAAGCCGCATGGCTCAGAAAAATTCATGCTCTGATGTGTATTCATCATCATCTTCATTGGTAGATTCATCATCTCTCTGATATCTGACTTCTTTATTTATTTCTGTGGATTCATCTCTCACTACAGTTCCTGAAAGTACAATATCTTGAACCTATTCCTTATTTACCTGTCCTTCTTTTCTTTCAGTTATTTTCCAAACCTTTCTGTGTCTGACATCTTTCTTTTTCTCTGTAGAATTTTCTTCATCTTGTTTCATTGTAAATTTTGTGATCTATGAGACCTAGTCTTTGTTCACCTGCTCTTCCTATTTTCTTATCCATACTTTATTATATCCGATATCAATGTTCTCTTTCATGGAAGTATCGATCATGCTTCTACAATCACTAGCTATGTGTCCATAGTTATGACATTTTTAACATTCAATCTTACGTGGGGCCACATAGGAATTTCTTTCTTGAACATTTCTTTTATTATCCCTACAATATGCAACCTTATGTCCAAAATTAGTACAATAAAAACAATGACCATTAAAGAAATTTGCATACCTGGGAGTGAATGATATTCTTTGTGGTGTAGTCCTTCTGAATTTCTTCCTTGATTGCTCGTGATCATGATTGAAGCTTCTTTGTGGATTGAACATAGATGGTTATCTTGAAGATGTATCTTCAATAGTTTTCTTAGATTTTGGTTGACCATGATTCCTTCCTTTGAGTACCTCTGCATAACTCTTTCTATTTTCTTAATTCTTCTTTTCTAGCAACCTAGAGTGCTTCTCTTCATTCTATATGACTGATGTGGATGTTTTGGTCTCTTCAATGTTCTTGTTGAGATTGAATATTTTACTTCTCAATGTGACAACTTCTTCTTCAATATTCTCAACCTCTTCTTCTTTCTTCATTATTTGAGACTTCATGACTTCTTTTGTTCTTTTCACTTCTTCAAGATGAATTTTTAATGTGATTATTTCTTCTCCAAGTCCTTTCTCTTCTTGACTAAACTCCGCCTCAAGCTGGTTTAGATCGTTAGCTCTTTCCTTAAGATGACCGGTCAATATCTTCTCTCTCAATTATGCTTCTTCCTTCTGTGCTGCTATGTTGCCTTCCAAATACTGCCTTTTATATTCAAGATTTTCTTTGATCTTTCTGGCATGTTCTAACTGAGTTCCTAAGTTCTCGATGACCTGTTGGGATTCTTCAAAAATGTGAACAGTTTCCTTTTGTTTCATCAATTCTTTCTTGAGTGACTTGTTTTATTCTCTTAGTTCATCTAAAACACTAATCATTTATGCTTCATAATTGTCTTCCTTTTCAATTAGTTTTTCTATCTCATTTCCTTCATGGCATTCTATTTCAAGATGTCCGCATTTTTCACAATTAAAACAAAACAACATACCTATGGTGATTATGTACTCTTCATCTTCTGAATCTGTTTACATGGTGAACATAATTCTTCTTGATTTGTACCTGCATCTTCTTTGGAATTTTCTGAATCTGCAATGGGTGAAGAATATATGTCATGTAACTTATCCCAAATTTCTTTGGATGATAAAAATTTACCAACCTTTTATCTTACCAGATTAGGTAATCCTTCCCAGATGAAATCCATTTCTATTTTTTTATTCTTCTTCAATTCCTTCTTGGTTGCAGACTTTGCCCTTTTTTAACTATCATATCTTGTAACGACTGATAATGCAATATAATTACCATGTGCCTGTAAAAATACGTTTGTCCTTCTACTCCACATCTCATACTTTAAACCATTCTGACCATTAAACAGTGGTACTCCATTCTCAGAACAATCCATGATCTCCTTCCCGTGGTTAAACTGTTTCCTGAAGGAACCTGCTTTGAAACCAATTGTTGGATTACTGAGAGGGGGGGTGAATCATTAATAGAGAAATATAATCCTTTTTGACCATATAATGAAAGTGTTATATCAATGTAGCATTATCATCCAATAATTGCAGAGTAAATAAACAATGAACAAATGATCAATCATACACATACACAGTACACCAGTGTTTTTACGTGGAAACTCAAAGCGGGAGAAAACTACATAATGTTTTTCTTATATGTCTTGAAGAATTACATTCATTGGAAGCACCAACTTCCTTTTCTTTCCAACTGCAATTGGAAGGAGGCTCCAACCCCCTAGTTTCTTAGGCTACAACCTGAGGGAAGCTTCAACTCCCCAATTCTCTGGCTACAACCAGAAGGAGGCTACAACCCCCTATGTTCTTTGGCTACAACTGGAAGGTGGCTACAAACACCTGTCCTTGTCCTGTCCAACCACCCTGAAATAAAAGTAGAATGATGGAACCACTGTCACACTATCACTATGAAATATACTATTGTAAACATGTACCAATCAACCTGTAATCAACCTGTACCATAAAAAAGGACATCAACCATGCACCAACCTATACCAAAAAACCTGTAATCTGCCTGTAACATAAAAAAGTGCATCAACCATGCACCAACCTGAACCTCAACCTGTAATCAACATGTACCATAAACAAGTGCATCAACCATGCACCAACTTGTACCTCAACCCATCACTATTAAATTTGAATGTTTTTGCGACGAAGTAGAGACGAATTTTTGTCAGCATAGAGTCGTTTTTGCGACCAAGATAAAAAAAAAATTCGTCGGAATTCATTCGTCAGTCTAGCAACCACACATGGATCTTCATCTGTCTAGTGACTGGAAAAAGATGCCTATTCACAATAGGGAAATGTTCGGCTAGCGATGAATTTTAGTGGGTCAAACGACTAATATTAGTTGCAAGAACGACCAAACCATCAGTTAAAAAGGTCAAAAGAAGGAGAATCAATTAGTCACTAACTGACTAACGATGAACAGGTTGGTCGCTCTAGCGACTAATAGGTTAGTCACTAAAGTGACCAACTTGTTGATGTTTGAGACCAATTTTCTATACTAGCGATGAACAGGTTGGTCGCTCTAGCGACTAACAGGTTAGTCGCTAAAGCGACCAACCAGTTGATGTTTGCGACCAATTTTCTATACTATCAACGAACAGGTTGGTTGCTCTAACGACTAACAGGTTGGTCTTTAAAGCGACCAATATTGGGGTATTTTTAAAAAAAAAAAATTGTCATTCACACAAGATCTATGCAAATCTGACCATTCATACTTCCTTCATTGCACTTATCCCTAAAGTTGAAAAGTCAAATTCCTTTGAGGATTTTCATCTGATATCATCGAACAACTTCATTTACAATATCCTTTCTAAAGTGATTGTTGCATGTTTGAAAACAATCTTATCAAAGGTTATATCAGTGGAACAATTTGGGTTCCTTGGAGGTCGATTCATACACAAGGGAGTGGGATATACATAGGAAGAACTACACACTATTATTTGGTCTTTTTTTTGTTAGAGACATACACACGTACAAAGAAATTTTGGATCTATTATGTAAGGTGACGGGTATGGAGGTCAATCTCCTAAAATCCTCCATAAGTTTCAATGAGTTGCAAGATGAAGTAACATACATGATCCACCATCTACAATATAGGGTGGTCTAGATGCAAAATGAACTAAAATATTTTGGTTTTATACTAAAGCCCTATGGATATGGTATCAAGGATTGGAGATGGCTTCTAGGGAAAATAGAAGGGAGGATACATTTTTGGTGCCACAAATGGTTTTTGAGGGGCAATTGATTGACATTAGTAAAAGAAGCGTTAGAGGTGATCTCCATGTATTAGATGCGATGCTTTTGGCCCATATACACAATGAGGTTTTAGATAAAATATGAAGGCTTTGCTTTGAGTTCATGTGGAAGGGAAATAAGGACAAAATGGGATATCACTTGGCTCATTGGAAAATAATTGCAAGGCTAAAAAAACAAGGAGGATGGGGATTAAAGAAGTTACCACCCTTCGAAAAATCACTTGTTTCCTAGAGCCTTTGGAATTTGATGGTTTATGGAAGCGCATAATCTATCATAAATATATGGCTCCGAGGATGGGCTGTGACAATAATTTCTTTCTACTAGAAGATTTGGTTCAACATGTTCGTCGTCAAGGTTTGAACAAACTAAACCAGATTGCAGATGAGGGATGGACAAATATATGGCACTAGAGGTGGTTTTCTGCTATCGATATTGGCTTAGAAGGAGATGTTGTAGGTTATTTGTCCAATTTCATCTCTTCCTTGATCTAC